>BPVZ01000171.1:34846-50059 GCA_020521535.1 Rubroshorea leprosula | reverse complement strand
GGGAAAAAAAAAAAAAAAAAAAATTCCCCATGACTGCTATCCTAGTTACCAAACACTCATATTTTATTCTTAATACAAATAGGAGCCTTGAAAACTAGGTTTAGCATTTAGAAAAACAGTTCCTAGGCTTCTATTTTTTTCTTCAAGGCTAGAGAATTATGTTAAAGGACAATTAAACTTTCAACAACACTAGGGAGGATCTTAATTGAGAAGTTTGACTTGTTATTTTATTTTGATTCCTTCATAAATTTTATTGTTTAATTTTATTTTTGGGAGATTATTAATTATTTTTTAGATTAAAAACCCTGAAAATTATATTTATCAAATTTCATATAAGATTAATCATGCTCTTTTTATGTGTGATTTGTCAGAATATAATTGATTGATAGATTTGTTTTGCAGGCTGATCCTTTACTGTAGTATTGTTGATTAGATATATTGTCGCTCTCGAATAGCTCGTTACAATAAATCAGTTTGTTCTTCATTGAAATTAATTTCTCTCAAAATAAATACATTAGTTATTATTATTGATCTTCACAATTAAATCTTCCGATTGTTTATTTGGGATGTGAAACATGCAATTGAGTAATAAATAGGAATCAAAATTTATAACAATTAAACAAATCAATTAAGTGAACCCTGAAATCTTGTTCATCATAATATTGTTTTCAATCTTTTATAATTATCATCTTTTATTTAAATATTTTTATTTTTAATTTTAGAATTCATTTTTTAATTTAATTTATCATTGTGACAACTTTTTTTGTTGATTTAATATAGCTTCATTGTAGATTCGACACTTAAAGCTACGCTACAACAACTACTTGACCGAAAGGTGTTAATTTTGGGCGAGACATCAAAATTTGGCGCCGTTGTCGGGGAAGCCAGATTGACAATTAGAGTTTGAACATTCTTCACTTTTCTTTTATTTATTTTATTTGCTTTTCTTTTCTTTAGTTTATTTACTTTTTTGCTTTTATTTTATTTTCTTCATTCAAAAAAAAAAAAAAAAGTAGATTAGAGTGTATGAATAGATCGAGAGACGAAAAAGGGAGATTTATTAAATTAGATCTGCTACCCTTTCAAAAAGAAGAAGTCAAGTCTAATTCATCCTTTAATTATGAAACCATGAGTCAAGACGGGGATCAACCTATTAGGACTTTGAAAGACTACTTGCACCCCACTGGAACAGCTTCACCATCATGCATAATGTTTCCTCCTAATGCACCACACTTTGAGTTCAAACCTGGAATGATTCAGCTTTTGCCTAGTTTCCATGGTTTAGAGAATGAAAATCTATATGTGCATGTTAGGGAATTTGAGGAGGTAGTAGCTACTTTTCATAGTTGAGCTGACACTATAGACACAGTTAGGTTGAAATTCTTTCCCTTCTCCTTGAAAGACAAAGCTAAAATTTGGTTATATTCTTTGAGACCGAGATCTATAGGTACATGGGCAGAGATGACTCAAGCTTTCTTTAACAAGTACTTTCCACATCACAAAACAAATAATTTTAAAAGACAGATCTCCACATCTTCTCAAAAGGATAGTGAAACCTTACACCAAGCATGGGAGAGGTTTAAAGAATAACAAAACTTGTGTCCACATCATAGGTATAAAACTTGGAGGTTGGTTAGTTATTTCTATGAGGGTTTAACTAGTAGGGAGCGTCAATTCATAGAGATGATGTGTAATGGGGAGTATTTGCATAAAGACCTAGAAGAAGCCATAGATTATTTAAATGAGTTAGCTGAAAAAGCTCACACTTGGACAGGATCTAGTGCCACTGATAGTACTAATAGGTCAAGATCATCTGGGATTTACCACCTTAGGGAGGAAGATAACCTTAAAGCCCAATTAGAAGCTACGACTAGGGAACTTGAGACCTTAAAAATGAAAAATAGAGTCACCCACACAATTGCTAAGGTAGAAGCTCAGGCTCCATGTTTTGTTTGTGGGGGATTGGATCATTTAGCTCAAGATTGCCTAACCTATCGTAAGATGAGAGGGGTGTATGAAGAATAATGTAATGCATTAGGAATGGGTAGGGAAGTTTTTTCACCTTATTCAGAGACATACAATCCTAGTTGGAGGAACCATCCCAATTTTAGTTGGAAGGCTAATCAAAACCATCCCACATCGTCTAGCAATACTTGGAATAGTGAAGCTCAACCATGCAAGTCTTACCCCTACACCTCAATACAATGCACGACCAAATAGGAATCCTTTAGAGGAAACTCTTAAGGCATTTATGGAGGCACAAAATAAGACTAACCAAAAGTTTGATTCTATTTTTACACAGGTGGTTGAAGAAAACAAAGATATCAAGAGTCAACTAACTAAGTTGACCAATGCTCTTACTATCCAAGAACGAGGTAAGATTCCATCTCAACCTCAAGCTAATCCTAAAAATTTACATTTGGTGCAGGAATCTATCTTTAATTCCGAGAACATTATAGGGGTCAACGCAATCATGACTCGTACTAGTAAGGTTATAGAGCCATTACAAAAATCACCTCAACTAAAGGACACTACTCCAAGTAACCATGAAGACGACCTGTTGGAAAAGCCTGAGAAAAAGGTCCCACTTCGAGTTCCTTTCCCTCAAGCTCTCAAAACTGGAAAGATTTCAGACAACCAAGGTGAGATTTTAGAAATTTTGAAACAAGTTAAGATTAATCTACCTTTGTTGCGTGTGATTAAACAGGTACCAACTTATGCCAAAGTGATCAAGGATCTATGCACCATGAAAAGGAAACACCATGTCAAGAAAACTGCATTCTTGATAGAACAAGTAAATGCGGTAATTGAGTAAAAAACACCGCCAAAGTACAAAGATCCAAGGTGCCCAACAATTGCTTGCCAAATTAGGTCACAAGAGTTTGGTCAAGCTCTTTTGGATTTAGCAGCAAGTGTGAATTTAATGCCTTATTCAGTTTATTTGCAGCTAGATCTTGGAGAGATAAAACCCACATCTGTGGTGTTACAATTGGTTGATCGTTATTGTAGGAAACCAAGAGGGATAGTAGAAGATGTTTTGCTTCAGATTGATAAATTTTATTATCCTGTTGATTTTCTTGTGTTAGACACTTAGTCTGAAATTAATAGTGAGTCAAAAATTTCACTTATTTTAGGAAGGCCATTTTTTGCTACTGCTAATACTCTCATTAATTGTAGGAATGGTTTGATGAAACTTTCATTTGGGAACATGACTCTTGAGGTGAATATTTTTCATGTTGGGAAGCAACCACAAGAAGATGATGAATGTTATCATTCCTGCATGATATATTCACTTGTTGAGGAAATACAAGAAAGGGAAAATTCTAAATCTTTAGAACACTTCCTTTATAATTTTGATCTAAACTCTAAGTTTTTGCTTTATTCTGATAATGTTATTTGTAATGTTTCTTTTATTTCTAATGCTGATTAGGATAAGCAAAAGAAGTTTTGGCAACCACGCTTTGAGGAGTTGCCATGTGAAAGGGAACAACCAAAGCCATCTTCACGAGAGACACCAAAAGTCGAGTTATCCCCACTTCTTGAAGGGTTGAAACATGCATTCTTGGGTCCAGGTGATACCTTTCCTGTTATAATATCTTCTAAACTTAGTGCTGAGCAAGAGGAGAAATTGATACATATATTAAACGAACATAAATCTACACTAGGTTGGACTATAGCTGACATTAAAGGTATAAGCTCGTTGATTTGTTCTCATAGGATTCATTTAGAAGAAGGATCTATCCCACGTAGAAACCCTCAAAGAAAATTGAACCCAACAATGAAAGAAGTTGTGAAAAAAGAGGTCTTGAAATTGTTAGATGCAGGAATCATATATCCTATATCTGATAGTAAATGGGTTAGTCCTACTCAAGTAGTGCCAAAGAAATCAGGGGTAACAGTAGTTGAAAATGACGAGGGAGTTCTTGTACCAACTAGGGCAGTAACTAGGTGGCGTATGTGCATTGATTATAGGAAATTAAATGTAGCCACTAGGAAGGACCATTTTTCGTTGCCATTTATTGACCAAATTTTAGAACGTGTTGCTGGCCATCCTTTATATTGCTTTCTTGATGGTTATTCAAATTATTATTAGATTGAGATAGCTTTAGAAGATCAGGAAAAGACTACTTTTACATGTCCTTTTGGTACTTATGCTTTTCGTAGAATGCCATTTGGTTTATGTAATGGTCCAGCCACTTTTCAACGTTGTGTGCTTAGCATATTTTCTGAATTGGTTGAGGAAATAATGGAAGTTTTTATGGATGACTTGACTGTTTTTGGTGATTCTTTTGATTCATGCCTACTTAATTTGAAAATTGTTTTAATTAGGTGTGAGGAAAAAGGAGTTGTGCTTAATTGGGAAAAATGTCATTTCATGGTGTCTTCAAGTATTGTTTTGGGACATATTGTGTCTGAAAGAGGAATAGAGGTTGATAGGGACAAAATTGAGTTGATCTCTAAATTACCTACACCCAAAACGGTAAAAGATGTTCGGTCTTTTCTTGGACATGCTAGTTTTTATAGGAGGTTCATTCAAAATTTTTCAGCCATAGCTCAACCTTTGTGTAACCTCCTAGCCAAAGATGTTGAGTTTAATTGGACTCCTAAATGTGAAGAAGCTTTTCGAACCCTTGTCACCAAATTAACTACCACACCAATCATACAATCACTAGATTGGAGTCTTCCATTTGAAATTATGTGTGAGGCTAGTAACCATGCTGTAGGAGCAGTTTTAGGCTAAAGAAGGGAAGGGAAGCCCTTTTTTGTTTATTATGCTAGTAGAACTCTTAATAGTGCTTAGAGGAATTATTCTACAACTGAAAAAGAGTTACTAGCTGTTGTTTTTGCTTTAGATAAATTCCGTTCTTATCTCATTGGTTCACCTATTACTGTGTTTACTGACCATGTCGCTCTTAAGTACCTTCTATCTAAGAAGGATGCTAAAGCTCGTTTGATTAGGTGGATTTTACTTTTGCAGGAATTTGATCTCACAATTAAAGACAAGAAGGGTGTTGAAAATGTGGTGGCTGATCATTTGTCTTGATTGGAGTTTAATGACTCCAATATTGAAAGTTCACCAATTCGAGATGACTTCCCTGATGAACATTTGCTCACTGTTAGCCAAGTTCCATGGTACGCTCACATTGTTAATTACTTGGTTTCTAGTGAAATTCCATTGGATTGGAGTACACAAGATAAGCGTAAGTTCTTGGTTGAGGTAAGAAATTTTTATTGGGATGATCCTTATTGTTTAAGTATTGCCCTGACCAGATCATGAGACGATGTATTCCTGAATATGAGATTAATAGTGTCTTTAACTTTTGTCACTCTGAAGCTTGTGGTGGCCATCTTTCGATGAAGAAAATTGCTACAAAAATTTTGTAATATGGATTCTATTGACCTTCTTTGTTTAAGGATACTAATTCTTTTTGTCGTTCTTGTGATAGGTGCCAAAAGTTAGGTGCATTAACTCGTCGTCACATGATGCCTCTTAACCCAATTCTAGTCATTGAGATTTTTGATTGTTGGGGTATTGATTTCATGGGACCATTTCCATCTTCTTTTGGTTACCTTTGTATTCTTCTTGCTGTTGATTGTGTGTCTAAATGGGTTGAAGCTATACCTTGTCGTACCAATGATAACAAAGTAGTTGTTAAGTTCTTCAAAGAAAATGTGTTATCTAGGTATGGTACACCACGTGTGATGATTAGTGATCAAGGGACACATTTTTGTAATCGTTCTTTTGAAGCCTTGATGCGCAGATATGGTGTTATTCACAAGGTGTCAACCGCTTACCATCCATAGACTAATGGACAAGCTGAATTAGCCAATAGGGAGGTAAAACAAATTTTAGAGAAAACAGTAAACCCAAACAGCAAAGTTTGGTCTTTACGCCTTTCAGATGCACTATGGGCATATCGCACTGCCTATAAGACTATTCTTGGGATGTCTCTGTATCGGCTTGTATATGGGAAAGCATGTCATTTGCCTGTGGAACTTGAACATAAAGCTTATTGGGCTACTAAAGCACTTAATTTTGATTTGAATGCTGCAGGTACCCAAAGAAAGTTACAAATATCAGAGATAGAAGAATTGAGGAATGATGCATATGATAACTCTAGGATCGACAAGGCTAAATTGAAAGCAGCTCATGACAAGTAGATCCTGAGGAAGAACTATGAGCCAAATCAAAAAGTGCATCTTTATGATTCTCGGTTGCACCTTCATCCAGGAAAGTTAAGGTTTAGATGGACAGGGCCATTTGTGGTGAAACAGGTTTTCCCTAATGGTGCGGTTGAGATTGAGGATCCAATCGATGGGAGAAATTTTCGAGTTAATGGACAACGATTGAAGCAATATGTGGAGCGAGTAGACCAACCTGAGGAGATCACTCTCGTGACTCCAATCTATGAGACATAATCAGGTTTTATCTTTCCAGACTATCATTTGTTTTTCTTATTTTCTTCTATTAGTTTTTCTTTTATTAGTTTTTCTTTAGGTTTCCTTCCCTAGTTATTACATTTTAGGGTTGCCTTTGTTTCTTTTATGCCAGTGAGGAACACTGTCTCGTTTAGGTTGGGGGTGGTAGCATTGCATGCACATTTTTGGCACACTTTTTATATACATTCTCTTCAAAAAAAAAAAAAAACACAAAAACAAAAACAAAACAAAACAAAACAAAACAAAAAAAGAGAAAAAAAAAGGACAAAAAAAAAATTGCTTATTCCTTAGACTTTGGTAATTCTTGTGTGAAAGGGTTTGCAAAGCATGATTATTTTTGCTTTTCTACCTAGGCATGATTTCAAAATTACTTGGTTTAAGTCACTTTCTCTATCTTGATTATTAAAGAGTAACTTCTAAAAACTTTTTGCGCACAATACTAAGTTTTGTGGTTAGATGGATGTTCAATATGTATAGCCAAGAGAATTATCAGGTTTAAGCGCATTTTTTTGTTATACTCACACATCTTTTGTGAGTGAGTGGAGAGTTGAGAAAAAAACTTATGAACTTTCATTGCTTAGTATAATTGGTTAGTTGCTATTTAGAATGTCACTACTCATTTGGAGGAATGGTTGAATGATTAGCTTAAAAAAAAAAAAGAGAGAGAGAAAGAGAGCAATTGTTATTAAATGTGAAGCCTTTAGAATAGTTCATGTGATATTAGTTATGTGAGAAATTCTATGTTTTCCCTCCTTTGTTTTGGAAAATTCAAAAAAAAAGGCAGTAGAATGAAAAAGAAAAAGAAAAAGAAAACAGAAAAAAAAAAAGAAGAAAAAATTCTATCAAATAAAGCCTTCCATCAATTTAGAAGACAAACTTGCTTTTGAGGGAACAATTTTTCTCACTAGGCTCTACTTGTATTGCTCTCATATTTGATTGATTGAAATCCTAAAATTAGTTTGGAGTACGAGTAGTGGAATTTTGAATAGCTAACTAGCCTATCTTCTAATCAATGTTTGTTTATTTGATTGTCTGTTAAATTTTGCCTTTTCCTTTGAGTGATTTGTTGCTTTCCAACTCCATGAGAGAAATCCTTTGCCTTAAACAGTTATTCACCTGTGAGGATATGGAGTTGAGGCTTTTACTTTGATTAATTCTCAAGGCTATATATGTTGTGGTTTGTGGTATGAAGGTTATGCTTAGTTCACACACATTACAATTGAAGTAATCTTGATAGCGACTGTGATATTTTTCTAAATGCCTAAGTAGTCTTGCTATATATCCATTTGAGCTGATTAGCATGCTTTCTTTCTTAATTCATGCTTGAATTGCTAGAGACTAGCAATAAGCTGGTTGGGGGTTGTGATGAAAGCATGAAAATGTATATTTAAAGTGTGCTTAATCATTAACATTTGTGGAATTATGGGTTTAAGAGTTTTATTTTTCTACAAATAATTTTATAAGTGTTCATTTTATTTATGTTGTGTGAATTTTATGATGACTAAAGGTTTTGATGTTAAATGGAGAAGAATTAGAAGAAAAGGACTTAAATGCAAAGAGCTGGAAGGATGAGGATCCAAAGAAAAATCTGGAACTTTGAAGGCTAAAGTGCAATTTCTCCATATTTGATTAAGAGCAAAGTTCGCAAGTCTGTGACGTTGCCGTGCCCTCCATGAAGTTGCCGTGACCAGCGCAAAGGAATTCCAGTAGCATCAGGGGTTCCGCACCTTGAAGCAAGTTCCGATCCCTGATCAATGTTGCACAAAAACAGAATGAAGCAGGGTTTCGCACCCTCATTCAGGTTTCGACCGTTCACCGACAAGGTTGTGCGAGAAGAAAAAAAAATAAAATTAATTCTCTAGGATTGCTATTCTAGTTACCAAACACTCATATTTTATTCCTAATATAAATAAGAGCCTTGAAAACTAGGTTTAGCATTTACAAAAACAGTTCCTAGGTTTCTATTTTCTTCTTCAAGGCTAGAGAATTATGTCAAATGGCAACTAAACTTTTAACAACACTAGGGAGGATCTTGATTGAGGAGTTTGATTTGTTATTTTATTTTGATTCCTTCATAGATTTTATTGTTTAATTTTATTTTTGAGAGATTATTAATTATTTTTCAGATTTGAAAACCTTGAAAATTATATTTATAAAATTTCATATAGGATTAGTTATGCTCTTTTATGTGTGATTTATTAGAATATAATTGATTGATAATAGATTTGTTTTGCGGGTTGATCTTTTACTGCAGTATTGTCGATTAGATAAATTGTTGCTCTCGAATAGCTCGTAATGATAAATCAGTTTGTTTTTCAATGAAATTAATTTATCTCAAAATAAATACATTAGTTATTATTATTGATCTTCACAGTTAAATCTTCCGATTGTTTGTTTGGGATGTGAAACATGCAAATGAGTAATAAATAGGAATCAAAATTTATAATAATTAAACAAATCAATTAATCATGAAGTCTTGTTCATCATAATATTGTTTTCAATCTTTTATGATTATCATCTTTTATTTAAATATTTTTATTCTTAATTTTAGAATTCATATTTTAATTTAATTTCTCATTGTGACAACTTTTTTTTGTTGATTTAATATAGTTTTTTTGTGGATTCGATATCTAAAGTTACACTACAACAACCACTTGACCGAGGGTATTAATTTGGGGGTGAGACATCACCTCCACTAGTGGTTTGCTACTATGATCATTTAAGCATGCACCCCATGGTGAAGACTGACCATGCAGATTGAAGCATCTGTCTGGGAACCTTTGACCGATGGAGCAATCCTCCCAGGATATCCACCTGCTACTCACAACAGATCGAACCAATAGCTTCCTCCAGTAGCTTGACCAAAAGCCAATGTTTTTCCACCACCAGCACCATATCTTGTACGACTGCCACTACCTTGCCTTCAGTGAGTGAAAGACATGTCTTGCCACCTACCACTAGTAGAAGTTATCCCATCTGCATAATCCTAGTTTTCTCTCTACATGATGGGCAGATCCAATTCACCACCAATACTTGCTTCTACTGCCCTCTCATTGCTTTCAACAAGAACTAAAAGCTTCTCAGTCAATTGGAATATCAACACCATACAGCCTTGTGTGCTCAACATTGTGGAAGACAATACACCTAGTTGGCTATATTGCAGCAGACTGGTATGAAACTCTATTTCTGTATGTATTATTCAGCCATACAAGATGTGTTTATATACAAGATTGTCCTACTGTATACAGGAATTCTAATAAGACTAGAATAAGATCTAAGATACACATTAATTAGAAATATACAATCCTAGGTAATTACTTTACTACAGCAGATTCAGTTTCCTACTTTACTGCAACAGATTCAGTAGCCTCAATATGCCCCCGCAAGACGGAGGTGCCATCGGCAACACCGATCTTGGACCTCAAAGAATGAAACCGTAGAGAGGGAAGGGCCTTGGTAAGAACATCAGCCAATTGATCATGAGAAGAAATGTGTGAAACATGTAGAACCTTCCGATCAACTAGTTCACGCACGAAATGAAGATTAATGGCAATGTGCTTCATCCGAGAATGAAAAACAGGATTACTGCTAAGATAGGTGGCACCAATGTTGTCACAAAAAATGGCAGGAGGAACAGATGATGAGACACCCAATTCAGAAAGCAAATGCTGAATCCAAACAACTTCAGAGGCAGCAGTAGCTAAAGCTCGATACTCAGCCTCAGTAGAGCTCCGAGCAACTGCTCGTTGCTTAGCAGCGCGCCAGGACACAGGATTGCTACCAAGAAATACAAGATAGCCAGTGGTTGAGGTATAAGTATCCCGATCTCCAGCCCAATCAGCATCAGAAAATGCATAGAGTGACAATGTTGGCTGGGGTCGCAAAAGTAAGCCGTGAGAGACAGAACCGCGAAGATAACGGAGAACGCGTTTCATAGCTTGCCAATGAGAATCAGTAGGACGATGCATAAATTGAGACAAGCGACTAACAGCAAAGGATAGATCAGGTCGCGTAAGAGATAGGTATTGAAGAGAGCCAACAATTTTCCTATAATTGGTGCCATCAGAGAGAGGAGTGCTAGTGGATAGTTGCAGAACAGAGGTAGAAGCCAAAGGACTGTAGACAGGTTTAGCATCAGCCATACCAATTTTTTAAAGAAGATCAAGAATATACCTCTGTTGAGAGAGAAAAAGCCCATCCTTAGTAGAGATTGCCTCTATGCCGAGATAAAAACTCAAGGGACCAAGATCTTTGAGGGAGAAAGTGGCACTCATGACTTGCACAATGGATTGAACTGCAGCAGAATCATTCCCAGTAACAATGATATCGTCGACATAGACCAAAAAATAGATCCAAGTGGAGCCTTTATGATAGATAAATAAGGAATTGTCAGACTTAGAGTGAAAGAAGCCTTGAGCCAAAAAGAAGTCCTTAAGAGCTCGAAACCAGGCCCTAGGGGCCTGCTTAAGGCCATACAAAGATTTTCGTAGCCTACAAACATGTGAAGGAAAATTGTGATCCACAAAGCCTGTCGGTTGCTGCATGTATAATACCTCATCAATGTGTCCATGAAGGAAAGCATTATTAACATCTAATTGCTTAATAGACCACCCCCTACTCACTGCAAGAGATAAAACAGTACGAATTGTGGTAGGCTTAATAACAAGACTGAAAGTATTAAAGTAATTAGAACCTGGTCGTTGATGAAAGCCCTTCGCAACAAGACGCGCCTTAGAGCGCTCAATGGACCCATCTTTGCCTCTTTTCAAGCGAAAGACCCATTTGCAACCAAGAACATGTTGAGATGGGTGTGAAGGAACCAGTTCCCACATTCCTTGGCGAACCAATGCACTAAACTCCTCAGACATAGCTTGTCTCCAATTGGGATCCTTAAGAGCTTGTGTGACACAAGTGGGTTCAACAAGGAGGGACAATGGAGATTTGGTTGCATGGAAGAGTGTCTTAGGTTTGAAAATATTGTTTTGGGAACGAGTGACCATTGGGTGAGTCCGAAGAGGTTGCGGTGGTGGGGACCTAAGAGGGGAGGAGTGGGAATCGGATGGGGCAGGGGATTGGTGAACGGAATTGGTCTTAATGGGAGAGGATGGTGAAGTAAGGGAAGGAAGTGGAGAGGGTGTGCTAGTGGGTACAGGGGTAGATAATGGGTAAATAGAAGTTGGAGGTTGCTCATGGCTTTGTTGGACATTATGGAACTTAGAGGGGCGGTGAGAGTGAATCAGTACACAAGGGAACAATGGAGGAGGCTCAACACTCTTACCTGCACTCGTGGAGTTTGGCATCATTGGCATGTCACGGAAAGCCGATGAGGAATTAGAGGGATCACACAAGAAAGTGGAATTTTTAAATGGGAAAGTAGACTCTTAAAAAACAACATGACGGGAGGTATATATTTTCCCAGATTGTAAATCCAAACATTTGTAACCCAAAGTCTCATTTGAATAGCCAAGAAAAACACAAGGACGAGATCAAAATTGTAATTTGTTTGTGTTGTAAGGATGAAGCCAAGGATAGCACAAACACCCAAAGGTACGCAACTTATAATAATTGGGTTTAATTTTAAAAGCTTCTCCAAGGGAGACAAAGAAGAGAGCACTGCAGTGGGCAATCTATTAATTAGATACATCGCAGTTTGAAAAGCATGAGACCAATAAGCGGAAGGTAGGGACGCATGGTGCAATAGGGCAAAACTGGTTTCTACAATATGACGGTTACGACGTTCATTGATACCATTTAATTCAGGAGTGTAAGGCAGAGAAATAAAATGAGAGATGCCTTGTTGAGAGAGAAAACCACGCAAGGCAATAAATTCACCCCCACCATCAAAATGAAAATTCTTAATTTTGTGGCCAAATTGATTTTTCACAAGAGTCTTAAATTTGGGAAAAATTAGAGAAACATTAGATTTTTGTTTGAGTGGAAAAATCCATATGTAGCGACTAAAAAAATCAATAAATAAAACAAAATATTGGAATCCATGCTAGACCCCAAACATCAGAGTAGACATGCTCTAAAGGATGCGTGCTTGTAATAGATGACTTTGAAAATGGAAGTTTGTGACTTTTGGAACATGCACACGAATCACAGAAAAGGGAACTCATTTTATTAGTAAAAATAGGTAAATGGAAATTTTTAACAATAGTTTTAATGATCTTTGTAGAAGGATGACCTAAACGCCAATTCCAATTTGCCAAACTAACACGTTCTCCAACTAGGGCCGCAGGTTGTGCTTTAACTTGACCAGGGATGTGATAGACCCCATGAGTGTTTTTGCCTCGCAACAGTGTCTCCCTCGTGCGACGATCCTTCACCAAAAAGAAAGTGGGGTGAAATTCGACAAAAACATCAGCACTTTTACATAATTGAGAAACAGAGATTAAGTTTCAAGATGCTTGGGGAAATAATATGTCTTTTAAAGGAAGGGAGTAAGAGGGAGTAGAGAGTGTGGTATGACCCACATGTGTAATATTCAAACCTGTTCCATCACCAATTTGGAGTTCATCAGGACCATGATACTTAGAGTGGAGTGCAAGGTTTGCCAAATCAGTGGTTACATGATTAGTTGCTCCTGAGTCTAAGAGCCAATCATCAGCAGTTGTTGCAGCAGAAGAAGCAAAGTTGGCCTGGGGGTTCAGATTCTGGATCCGATGATAGGGACAACTCCGAGCAAAGTGACCAACTTGGTTACATAACTGGCAAGTGGGTCGACTAATGTTATTGGGCCTAGAGAATGAACCGCACCTTCTGTTGTTGGGCCTCTGCTGATATGAGTTTCCACCTCTACGATTCTGTGAAGAAGTTGAAGGTGAGTAACAATTGTTTGAGGCGGGTGGAAAAAGATCAACCTGTGATGGTGACATAGACTTAGGGATTGCAGCATATTGTGCGGTTATTGGGGAAGAATCAGCCTTGAGTTCCTCTCACCTAAGGCTTTCCTCATGAGCCACCAGTCGATCGTGCAGATCATCAAAGGAGAGGGATGAATCACGAGTACGAAGAGAGGCTGCTATCTCTCGGAATTCTGGTCCCAGTCCATTCAATATGTAGACTGTAAGATCATCATCAGTGAGAGGCCGATCTATTGTCCCTAATTCATCTGCCATAGACTTAAGCGCTCGGAGATATTCAGACACCGAGCGACCATCACAACACATGTTCTGTAGGTGCTCCTTAAGGGTGATGACACGGGTGCGAGATCGATTTGCATAGAGTCTCGCTAATGTTTCCCATGCCTGTTGTGCCGTAGCTACAGCGGCTATGTATGGTGTAATGCTCTCGGATACTAAAGTAATCAGTGCATGGCGAATTAACTGATCTTGGCGTGCCCACAGACTGTAGCTTGGTTCTGTGGCAACAGGGGATGGATGAGAACCATCCAAATAACCGAGGAGCTCAAATCCTACAAGAAGACAAGTGAATTGTGATTTCCAAGATAAATAATTAGTTGGAGTCAATTTTAAGGGAAAAGCCGCGGCGTTAAATGAGAAGGAGCCGCGTTAATTGTTGATCACGGTGGCTGCTGAGTTTGGGTTGAATGCGTTCGTTTCAGAGGAACTGCTGTCAGAGTCCATGGTTGGGAAGTAAAGAGGTCAGAGGTCTCGTTGGAGGTGGGCTCTGATACCACTATTGCAGCAGACTGGTATGAAACTCTATTTCTGTATATATTATTCAGCCATACAAGATGTGTTTATATACAAGATTGTCCTACTGTATCCAGGAATTCTAATAAGACTAGAATAAGATCTAAGATACACATTAATTAGAAATATACAATCCTGGGTAATTACTTTATTGCAGCAGATTCAGTTTCCTACTTTATTGCAACAGATTCAGTTTCCTTAATAGGCTAGTCCCAACTTGCATGCAATTCTTCATTAATTATCATCCTGCTAACAATTGGTTTTCAACCTCTTCTTCATAATCACTCTCCTCCTCCTCAGTGTCACTATCACCCTGTTAACAAGAGATTAAACATTACTCACAAAAAACCTATGTGACCCTAAAACCTTTTCCACAATCTAAGATGGAACAAAAAGCCAAAAAAGATTATTATGTTAACAAAGATAGATTCCCAACCTAGATCCAGAACCATGATCCCATCTTTCTGTCTGAGATATAGTAATCAGTTCCCACTCTCATTAATTCAACATCTAAAATATAAAGATACCGATATAGAAATCGTATAAAATCTACAAAATTTTCACAAAATCCCAGAGCACATTAATGGGTTTCAATCAAAATTCAGATAATAATATATCATATTAGATGGTTACTGAGAACTTCTAGATCTAAAGTAGATCCAAATCCATAGAGAATAGGAAAAATTACAATCAAAAACCGATTTTAATAAAAATAGCATCAATTCCACCCATAAGCTTCCTTCCGAAACTATAATTTGAGGATCGAAGTTGGAGATGCGCACCTGAGGGTGCAGTGGTGACTGTAGAGTAGCGGGAAACTGGGAACACCGCATACGACGAAAACGTATTTTTATTTTCAGAGTCCGTTGTTTTCAT
Organism: Rubroshorea leprosula; assembly: GCA_020521535.1. Taxonomy (NCBI): domain Eukaryota; kingdom Viridiplantae; phylum Streptophyta; class Magnoliopsida; order Malvales; family Dipterocarpaceae; genus Rubroshorea; species Rubroshorea leprosula. Next base: position 35,084 of record BPVZ01000171.1, on the reverse strand, counting down.
TGGGTTTGTGTCCGTTTTTGCTGGCCTTACCTTGTTAGGCCTACACTTCTTTTGGGCTCAGTTCCTGACTATTTTTAAGGTTTGGTTATTCATCATGATGGACCGTTTCAAAAAAATAATAATTGCTTGGCCCACTAGTTCTGGATTTAGGCTTAGCATTTAAAGCCCTTTGCATACACACACGTATGTACATCCAAAGTATTAGATTAAAATAACTACTAAACAAGTGTATTCTTAT
>BPVZ01000170.1:255961-268646 GCA_020521535.1 Rubroshorea leprosula | reverse complement strand
TTCTTGTAAATGTGTATTGCTATTAGGTAAATGTTGGCTTGGGTTTAAGTTTTGACAAGTGATATATAACTGCCTTTTCTTGAAGTTTAGAAATCATTTTTTTTTACTTGTTTAGAGTTCAGGCTAATCAATTTGGCAGATGTTTCAAAAAATAGCGCAAATGCAGCTTGTTAGTAAGTATAGGTTAGTTAACTCACATATAAATAGGTCTCAATATAGTCAAGACATAATATAAATAGAATATAGATAGGTGTGAAACATTTTAGACATGAAAGTATCTCATATCAATATGACATATCACAGTGCCACTTTAAATAACATGTTTAATCACATGCCAGAGGCAGTCATAACATACCCTCAACTGCACAATGGTCCAAAAACACACACTCATGAGATTTCAAAAATCTCTGACATAGGACAGATGGCATGCTTTAGGGTTATGCAGCTTAATCGCAAAACACGTTATACAAAGGATTTGTATTGTATACAATACCCTTTTCCTATTTTGTATTTTTTTTATTCAATTTATAACACATTGTATTTTTCAATTTGTCAGGATTCGTTCTCCTGTCTAGAAGAACTAAAATTTCAACAGAATGACAACATGAAGGAGATATGGCGTGGTCAATATCCAGGGGCCTATTTTCCCAAACTAAAAGATTTTAAACTCCAATTCCAAAATTGCTCAGCTCTTCTTCGATCTTTTAATTTCTTCTTCCAGACACTACCCAGTCTTGAGAAGCTGAATGTGAGTGAAGCTTCCTTTCATGAAATATTCCAATGTGTAAGACTTCGTAGTGAGGGAAGAACTACAGATGCGCCCCCTCGGTTAAGAGAATTAAAATTATCGAAACTTAATGGGTTAATGCATCTTTGGAAGGAAGAATCTGACCTCAAATTGATTTTCTACAACTTGAGAAGTCTAGAGGTGCTTGAGTGTATCAAATTGGTGATCTTTTGTGAACCTGCAGACTCTAGAAATATCAGAATGTCATGGACTTGAAAATTTAGTGAGTTACTCAACTGCCAAAAGCTTGGAACAGCTGGAAAGAATGAGCATAACTGATTGTGACTTGGTGGAAGAAATTGTCAAATGCTTGGAAGATAATGTGAAGGATGTCATTGTCTTTAGCCAACTCAAGTCTTTGCAACTTCGCGGTCTTCCCAAACTTTCAAGCTTTTGCACAAGGAGGTGTGACTTTGAGTTCCCATCTTTGAAAGAAGCAATTGTGATAGGATGTCCACAGATGAAATATTTTTCCATGGGAAAGACAATAACAAAAGAATTACAAAATGTTCAATGGACAAATGATGAAGAGAAAAGACACTGGGCAGGCGATCTTGACAGCACAATACAGGACTTATTCACTCAAAAGGTACCCACATTAATTCAAATGATTTCCTTGTGTTTTTTGATCATTATATATTAAGTCTTCATTACTTAATGGTACTAGATCTAGTGAAATAGAAGAACATGTTAATATAATATAATTTCAGAAAACTTTTTTAAATAAGTTTTTTGTTGGGATCGTATGGGATAGTTTAGAGTGAAAGGTAGAGAATTGCATAGGTCTACTTTCTTCCTTCTGGATGGTTGAGAGGCTAGCCATTCTCTCTTGTTTGAACTTTCTCAAAGACAAGGAATAGGAGCACTTACAGTAAGGGGATTAGAAGAAGAGCTTACAAGGTCAGTTGATGGCGGCTTCACTTTCACTTAGTAAATCTAATGTACATTAAAAGAACCAAGGGTTGATCATTCATTTTCTATAATCCTTAATTTAATAATCATATAGACATTAGTGTAGTAATGGGAGGGAAGAACAGTAATTTCAAAAACTTAAAAGGAATATTTTTGTATATTTCTACAATTTGATTTTTGTGATTAACTAAATAGAGTTATTAATGTATTTTCTTTCTTTGATTAATATCATTATTATTGTTATTGGGTTTTGTGTTATACCAAGATAATTAATCTATTGGGTTTTATAGGTTGGATACTTTGGGTTTGAAAGTTTGACACTCTCCGAGTCTTCTGAGTTAATTCAAATTTGGAAAAAGAATTCGGAAGAATTAATATTACCTTTCAAAAAGCTTCAATCTCTAGAAGTTAACAATTGTAGCAGCTTGAGCTACCTTCTAACCCCCTCCATGGTATTGCGCCTTGGGCAACTCAAGAACTTGAAGATAAAAGACTGTGCAGCAATAGAACAAGTGATCATGGATACAAGAGTTGGAGAGGTAGTTGAATCTGACTCAATACTTTTCCCACAACTAGAGTCCATTTCATTAGAGTCTTGCTCCAAGTTGTCAAGTTTCTATGTGGGAAGTAAGACCCTCAAGTTTCCAATGCTGGAGAAAATTATTGTAAAGGATTGTCTAAAGATGGTTAGATTCACTTTTAAATTTTCAAGTGAGCAAGAGAAAGAGACAACTGATGGAAGAAGTGAGGAATTGCTTGTCAATAAAGAACCTAATATCTTCATTGAGGTCTTTTTTTGCGATGAGGTGAGTTTTATTTTTTATTTTTTATTGTTTTAATATTTTTTCACAAATTGGACAAGTGCAAGACTTCACTACACTTCTTTCATAGAGTATAATTTCCACTCTTCTACATCACTTCAATAATTATGGACATAAATGTATTTGATGCACAAAGGTCAAAGTCTTAGCAAGAATAAGAACATGTGTACTGTTATTCCTTGTAAACTAAATTTTTCTATATCAAAATTTATATCGTATGAAATTCAAGATTATGCTCTCATGTCATTTTTACACTTTTCCTTAATTCAAAAATAAAAATTTTATTGAAATTAAAACTTCTTTGTAGGTTGAGCTTCCTATCTTGAAGAAGTTGACTCTATCCTCAATCAATACAAAGCAAATTTGGAACAGTCATCTTTTATCAATATCTTCATTTGCCCAAAATTTAACAAAGTTGAAGGTGGTCAACTGTTCCAATTTGAAATATCTGTTTACATTCTCAATGCTTAAAAGTTTTGCGCAGCTTAAAAAACTCGGGATTAGTGGATGTGAGATGATGGAAGTGGTAATATTGACAGAAGGGACAGTGGAAGAAGAAAAGATTTGCCAGACAGTGTTCCCCAAACTAGAGACCTTGATACTTAATGACCTACCCCAACTTGCAACATTTTGCTCCAATTGTGATTCTCTAGGAAAAATTTCTGACTCTGAAAGAGTCAATTTTGATACCAGATCACAAAAACTGCTAGCCACGCAATCGACTTTGGTGGAAACAGAGGCCACCGAGCTTGTATTTTCTCAAGTGACAGTGCTGATACTTAGGCTCTTACCGAAATTCAAGAGTTTCTTCCCTCAAACGCACATCACAGAATGGCCATCATTGGAAGGTTTAGTTGTGATCGACTATCATGGAGCACAAATAGTTGCTTCAAGAACTGAGATGACACATAGAGACAGCCAACTTGAAAGGGAATCTCAACATCTCATGTTTTGGATTAGCAAGGTAAGTACAATCAAGTCCAAAAGGAAAAAAGTGGACATATCTTATACAAATACATGCTCTTCATTTTTGTTCTTAAAATAAATGAATGAAAGAAAATAGGAAAAGTAAATATATGAAGACAGAATAAAGAAAAATTTTCATTTGTTTTCCCTGTGTGTCAATTTTATTTTATTTTGAAGATAAAAAAACAAAATTATCAGAACTTGTAAAAAAAATCTCAACCTTATTTTGAATTCCTACGTGTAGAAATTGATCACCCTAATTTAAAAATGTTTTGCCCTCATTTTTTCTGATACTAGCAAAAATTTTGTTATCTTAATCCTATATTGGGAGTAAGCTCATGTAATTTAATTTCTGGCCATCATGAGTAAAAAGCTATTTAAAAAATCAATTCTTTTTCATTTTAATACTCAGGTCTTTCATCTAATTCAAGTGAATAATAGTTTTCAAATTAAAAAAATTTGTTACAAGAATATTCTGGAAGTTAACCTATATGATTATATAATTAAAGTTTTTTTACATAGCAATCACCTAAATAATAATTTATTGTTTCTTGAAATTGGACTAATAGAAAAATGGAAGAATTGCAAAAACAAAACAATAATTAGGAAAGAAAAAATAGATGAGTTTATGTGAGATGAAGTGATTTTTCAATGACAAAAAAATGTGGAAGTCAATTTTTATGGTTAGAAATAAGCGTAAAAATTATTTTTTTTTCCAAAATCAAGATTTATTGTATAACTTAGAAATGACAAATTTATCAAAGAATAGTAGATTTATTTAAAGTTTGGATTGCCTTCTCAACTCGTGTCAATTTCTCAGGCTACATTTCCTAGTCTAAAAAGCCTGGTTGTGAAATGGAATGACAACATGAAGATACAGTGTGGACATCATCCAGAGGAGTATTTTGGTAAACTAAAGGTTCTGCACCTCCTTGGCTTTCCAAAGCAATTGGCTTTTCTTCCTCCTTTCTTCTTCCACTCCCTGCCCAATCTCGAAAGCCTTCTTCTGAAGGATGCTTTCTTCGATGAACTATTCCAATGTGAAGAAGTTACTGGTGAGGAAAAACCTGTGCGTGGACGCACTCCATTAAGAAAATTAAGATTGTCCAAACTTCATGAGTTAACACATCTTTGGAAGGAAGAATCCCAACTTGAAGTAGACATTCTCAGAAACCTAGAAACTCTAAAGGTGCAGGAATGTAGCAGATTGAAGAATTTAGTTCCTTCCACTGTATATTTCAACAATTTGCAGACTCTAGTGGTATCTGAGTGTCATGGACTTGTCAATTTAGTGAGATACTCAACAGCGAAAAGCTTGGGGCAGCTCCGAGGAATGAAAGTAGCCGATTGTGAGATGATAGAAGAAATTGTCGTATGTTTGGGTGATGCTGTGAACGATGGCATTGTTTTCACTGAATTGGAGTGTTTGCAACTTAAAGGTTTACCAAGACTAGCAAGCTTCTGCTCAGGGGACTGCAACTTTAAATTCGCAGCTTTGGTAACGGTAATTGTTACAGAGTGTCCAAATATGCAGATTTTCTCAAAGGGAAAACTAAGCACACCATGGCTACAAGAAGTGAAATTGACAGGAGATATAGATGAAGATATGGATGAAGATATGGATGAAGATATGGATGAAGATAAAGAGAAAAAAATAGATGATATTTTTAATAAAGATGAAGATGAAGATGAAGATGAAGCTGTAGAAGAGGATGAAGTTGAAGATGAAAGAAGTTGGGAGGGTAATCTTAACAGCACTATACAACAATTGTTTACGGACAAGGTATGCATTGATGATGATTCCAAAGACTTCCTTATGTTTTTTTTATTTTTTTATCAACTTTTTAAGTTTTTTCTTTAACCTTTTCCTTAATCATCTAGTTAAAGGACAATGTTAAATTATAGGAAGTATCTCCTTAATTATGTGTTTTATTTTATTTAAATAGCGTCCACTTCTATTAATAATGTCCAAGACATATCTAGATATGATTAATGAATTAGAGTGCAAGGTCATGGTAATTTGATGAACTCCTTTTCTTTTAATTTGCTATGCAAATCAACAGAAGCACTTTCAATTATAAACCATTTTACTGCAGTGTTTGCTTTCCTCTTTCAACAAGTTGTTTTGATGGTTACAGAGTGCTCGCAATTGTAAAGACGGCAATGGAGAAAACAGTGATCATGATGCTAAAGAAAATGATCGTAATTAATGGCTATGAACAAGATTGGGATTTTAGGTGATGTTTCTCTATCTAAGTATTATTCATGGTCATTGTGAACAAACATGGTCTTGTGTTTATATATAATTGGCATCTTAGGCAGTATCTTAGAAATTTTTCTTTACAAACATATCATATCTTTCTATCTATCCCAAAAAATAATAATAATAATAATAATAAAATCCTATATTTCTCACCGCATATATGAGAACCCACGTACTATTCTTTTTGCTTGAATGTTTCTTGTTAAGAAAGAAAAAATAATAATAATACAACAATTTGTTATCTATGTGTTAGGCCCATTCTTGCTTTCTACACCATTAATTAATTTTTGTTGTTTTTATGGCTACAGAGTACTGAATCAATATTTTGAAGAAAGCATTGGTCATTATTCTAAAAAAGATAATGCTAATGGTGCTAAATATAGATGTTGCAGTCTATATTTTATCTCTTATAATCATCTACATGTATTGATGAAGATTTTATTTTTTTCCTTGCAGGTTTTAATGGTGCACTCACAAGAAGCTAGATTTTTGTATTACAAGTTCCCACATTGCTTTGGCATTCAAAAGAATCTTTCAATTTTTAAAATTTGTGTGTGACATGATTATGAAGTAGTTAATTGTGAAAACCACTAGAGACCATTTCATTTTATTTTTCTTCTTGTGCTTTTTTTATTGTGTGAAAGAGAGCAATTGAATTTGTGTTGTATCTCTATTCAAAAAAGAGATGGGATTTGTGAACTAATTGTGTCTATCCATCTTAATTCACATTTAAATGGTATTTATCATCAGTCATGTGATTTGCTAGTTGAATTATTTGTACTCTTAGCTATAGATTAAGTCCCTTGTTTCTATGTACCAAAAAAATAAAAATTTAAATGGTATTCTAGTTTGTTTTCATTCAAAAATGGAGACAATATAAGGTTAGTTTAAGCTTGATTATGATTGTACTTATTGGTTTTTTGTTTTAATTTTAATATATTTTACAACTCCAAACAAAAATCTCATTTTAGTTTTGAGTTTTTGCAACATATTTTTATGATTATTAAAGAAATAAAAATTTATGATTATTAAAGAAATAAAAACGGAAATAATTTTACTGCTATTAAACAAGTTCATATTTTTAATTGTTAGTGTTAAAATTTGTTTTAAACAAATTTTTAGTTTCAGTTTTCAATAGTTATAAGAATTATGAAAACCAAAACTAAAAATCAAAAACCAAAATAAAACTAAACAGAATCTTAATCCTCCACCTTTCTTCCCTCTCTCCACTCAATTTTTCTCAAATCCAATATACTATTTAAGTGAAGCCATGAATAAATTCAAAATATCATTGTTTTTTTTTTTTTTTTAGTTTTGTAGATTTCTCATAACCCTTGTTAAACAACTCTTCATTTTACACACAAAGGAAACTATATTTTTAAATATCTATTTATCATTTTGATTGAGAATTAAAAGATTACTAGCGTTGGTGCCCCATACGAGTTTTTTATATTTTTTCCATTTTTGATGAATCCGATCGGAGGTTTGCATTTGAGTGTTGTTCGAGCTTGATAAACTCTTTATATTATATATCATAGATGGAGAACCAGGTGGTTTCCCTTGACCTTGAGCATCTCTGAGAAGGGGACATTACAGCCGGTTCAAATAACAATTTACTCAGATAGTGAACACATGGAATTATGCTGAGATTGTAGGGGTTGTAGATGACATGCACATTACTTCATAGCATATCATGCTTTTCAAATTGTTTATATTCCGGAACAAAGGACCAGAATGAGACCTGGTTGTAAATGTGCATCTAAAAAAGGTGCTGAAGAACCTGAATTTTTTCCCTTGATCCTTGTTAGTTCTTTTGTAATACAAAGTTTATATATGACGGAGTAAGTGTACTTGTCAGTTTCTTTTTCATGTAAATCTAACATAGCAACTCAGTGCTGTGTTAGATAAACTACACTTTTCTGATATAATCTTTGATTTATTTGGTTAAATATATATCTGTCAACTAATACTTGTGTATAAGAATCTGAAAAAATGAATGAATTATAGAGAGCTCTAAGCAGTTACAAAACTTAGAAGCCATTTCCAGAATTTTCCTTTCATTTTAGGTTCACATCTGTTTGTCTTTACAAAAAGGACGAGCTTGTCTGGGCTAAAAGAAACGGATTAATAGTTTATTTGGTTTAAGAAAGGGAAGGAAAAATAATTATAACCACTTAAATTATTTTGTTAGCTCAACAACTTAATTTAATAAGTGAAAATAAGAATCTTTCTCCCTTCCCTTCCCTCCATTTTCCTCAAACCGAAACAGTCTATAAAGGAAAATAAAATACCAGTAAGACAAAAGAAGTTGGGGAGTGAAGGGATTTTATTTGGATAAAAAGATAAATTGGAGGGGAGGGAATAAATTCTAAGATCCACTCAATTTCTTTAATATTCATTCAATTGCTTAACAACTTACTATAACGCCCTCGAAGCAAAAAAACAACAATTCAAACCTCCTACTCTCATGCATCCAGCCTTGAATTAATTTTCATTTAGTCATTTTAGATAACTTAGTCATTGTCAACTGGAATAGCAATATGCCTAATAAAATCAAAGCCAAGTCACAAGTAATAAATACCCTCTTAATTAAACATGTTGATACGTCCACAGAAGGAACTATCAAGCTTACTAAGAAAAACATTAATTTGGGCAAACACAAGTTATACTACTTCTAATTGTGTTTGCTTCCCTAAGCAAGAACAGTTTCATATTCATTTGCTTCCTGGCAACAATCATCTAGTACCGATCACTTCTGATTAAAAACAAGAGTAAAGTTGAAGAATAATCAATATCAGCATGGAAATTTTTAATAAATTCAAGCAAGAAAGATAGGAAAATAGCCTAACAAAATATTAGTTACCGAAGGAATGTTAGCATTCAAATCCCAGTAATAAAGAACTAAAATCTTTTGCTGAGAAACACACATGGAGAGAGTTACATCATAAAACAAAATATTAGTGACTTGAGGAATGACATCTCTTCGTCAGATGATCGCGCTCAAACGAAACTAAAGTTCCTTGTGATAAAATTAAAGGATTTACAAAACAAAGGCAGCTTTCAAATCTACTGGTGTTTGCCAACCGCAAGCCTTGAATTGTTATGTTTCCATGCAGGATTTATAGCCATTTCTATATTTCTATATTCCAAAACTAATGAAACAATACTAGAAACCAATCATGGCATTTAATATTTGTTTTAACAGAGCCGATCAAAATATATATATATATATATATATATATGTTTTAACAGAACTCTTATCCCCATGCATATCTACACCAATACATTTGGTTAAGGTCCTTTTTCGGCACCCATTTAAGAATTACCCAAGTGAACCCTTTTAACTTTTTAAGTTTTATCTAGAGTGAATCAATCCAATACTCACCTAATACCATGCTTAAGCTTGACAAACATAAAATCTTGAGCTCAATCTCCAACTCAAGCTCATTTATTCTCTCAAAGTTGGTTTAAAAGAATCATAAAACCCCAAAATGAACTAGTCTTGGCTATTTTTTAAGTGTAGAAACAATTATAATTAGCTTATTTAGCTTATAACATCAAAAAATGAAGGTGGAGGGTCAGGTGAGAGTTTCTTGCATGACAGAATCTAGCCCATAGAGGATGCTCAAATCCTTGAATATATTAAATTTGATTGTCCCTGGCCTTTATATTGCACTCAGCTTCTTCTTGGACTCAAATATTAGCTAGAGTTCAGCATGAAATTTGAAAACAATGGTGAAAACCCCATCACAAAGTCAGCTTTGGCACATTTTACACTAGAAAACTAATAGCATATTAACTTAACACAAATTCAAATTCAACAAGCTAAAAAAGTCATCAGAAAACAAAATTAATGATGTATTGTTAAACAAGCATGGAATGGCTAATTCTCAGGCCAAGCACTATAATGTTTAAGTCAACTCACTTAACTAAAGGAAACCAAATACAAACTGGGGTTACTATTATTTTGAGTTCAACTTGTTGAGAGAGGCATGGCTTCTGACAGCCCTACCTTTAACAAAATCCTGTTTGAAAATCATTCTACCAAGCAATTCAAAACTTTTCTAACCTATACCCTCTATTCCGCATTTCCACTTTGATAAAACTTACCTAAGGTAGTTAGATCTTTTTGAAAATAATGAAATTACCTACAGGTAGTTAAGTGAAGAATATGATCAGAAGCATACATATAATCCAAACAAGCATCAATTTGACACGTAAACAAACACATATAGAATTACAAAAATGAACCAATAATGGCAGGAGACTCATACACAAGTAGATGTGAAAATGAACTTTAGAAACCATAAACAAAGAGAAAAATGTACCTGTGACAATCATAATCCCTGGAATGTGACCTTGAACGTGACCTACGGTGACTTCTAGAATCATAAGTCTGAGGGCGGTCATAATCCCTACCACGTTCTTGATCATTGTACCAGTCACAATCTCTGCTTCTTCAATCATAATCCCTCCCTCGGTCACGACTATTAGCTTGGTCTTGGTCACAACTAGATTCTCTCTCCTGATCTCTACTTCTTTCTTTTGATCTATGCACCACCAAAAAAAAAAAGATATCACAAAATCCCCTCTCTATCTGATGGTTTACATATCATCCAAAGGAAAAAGTGAAAAAAAAAGAAAAAAAAGAACAAAGAAAAGTGAGGATTACCTCTTCTCATCATATTGGTCAAGTTTGCAGCTCTTGTTTCTCTCTTCCTGATAAAAGTTAATTAACAAGAGGTGCTGCTGAATGCTTCTTTTAAAAATATAAATGCCTCCTCAATTTAGCTAAATATAACATACCACGAGACTATTAGGTCAGAATTAAATGGTAAGCATAATCCATAGGCAGCTTACCTTGACCAAACCAGGCCTTACATCCATCAGGTTTATCATCAGATTTTAAGAGCCCTTTTTTCCCTCTATTCTTAAAATGCCCCGAACAAAATCATTTCTTCTACTTTTTCTGTCTAATTTGATTTCATATTTTACATTTTCTTTCCCGCTTTCAGCAGACAAAACTGAGCTATCAAAATTGGTTGAGAACCAAGACATTTCATAATGCATTTTAAACCGAATATGCAGAGACATGTAGAAAATGCTGTGTTTTCAAGTCCAGCATCTACAAACAATCAAAAGAAATTAGAAAACGGGGCATAATATTCTTCTCCAAGGTCAGAAAAACTCACAGCTGATACTAACTGAGAATCTTTATAGAAGAATGTGAAACATTATACCAGCACCTGAACCAACATATTCACAATACAAACTTAAGGACATCGACAAAAGATCTATAGAAGAATAGAGATACTTACTAAGCACAAAAGCATTTAATTTGCTGTTATACTAGAATCCAATAGGCAAAGGAAGTAAATAAAGGTCTGATTAATTTTATTAAAAAAATAGAAAGGGAAAAAGAAAAAAGATGAATGGACATAGCATGTGGAGAAAAGTTCAGGCAATCTCTAAAACCAAAATCTTGGACAGCAAGGACTTCCTACCCCAATGTAATTCCTAAAGCAAAGCCACCATAGCAGATAAATAATCTTACCTGAAGCTCTGCTAGTTTATCACGGATTTGCATATAGCCTAAATGAAGTTTGCCTCTAAAATGATCTGCTAAATGTCGATCACTGAAATGAACAAGAAAAATCAAAACACTTTTACCCAGACAATAGAAAAAGTTGCAGGAGCTTGCACTGTACAGTTTCCTAAATGTTTATTATCTAACAATTGCAAGATCAACAAGCACATAAAACAGAAAAAGATGCACATTCTGTAGCTGCAAAAGTTATCCTCGTAAAACTGGGCCCAAAAGCCTGCTGGTAACAAGGAGGTATAATTGTCGGGTCAAAAGCTGAAGCACTTGAAACCCCAAACACTAACTTTTCGAAGCCTTCAGAAAGCTAAGATAAAAGGTTATGACCAGGAACTAGAGGATAAACAAGGTACCTGTCATAAACACTCAAAAATGCTCCACAAATGTCACAAACCTGTAGCTTTTGATCGGTCTGAAATAACATTACATCAAAATGGTTAGTGCAGATGAAATATTACTCTATAAATGGATTAAAGAGAATTTAACTAAAATCAAAGGAGATTTCGTACAAATAAGGACACAACCTTTCAAAACTTTTCTAATTAAGGATATGATCTTTTTTCTCTACTAATTAAGGCTATCGCCTTTCAAAGTTTCTAAAGGATATGACCTTTGCAATTAAGGAAAAAGGTCATATCCTTAATTAGAAAAGTTTTGAAAGGTTGTGTCCTTATTTGCATGAAATCTCCTACAGAAGGTGATTGGCTGTTCATACATTAATTACACAAATTAAATTCCACATCCTCCTTGTAAGGTCACAGTACGCCTAAGTTTTCATATCTAGTTTTTTCTTAAAAGGGTCAACTTTTCCTTTCTATGATACTGAAGAAAAGAAATACAGGACTCACAATGCGAACATCAGCAGCAGTGTATTTTGAGGAATCCAGAACAGGCTCCTGTCTGGCAGGGAGCTGAGAAGATATGGAAAAACAAATATCCACAAATAAGTCATAATGCAAACCATCAAGGAAAAGAACAGTATAAGTTAATAATATAAATCCATCTACAGATATAACACTATTAAGTTCAGAAATTGAAACCATTTTTAGTGCTTCAGCCTCTTCTAAAGCTTTTTGTGCTTCATCTATCATCCCCTTCTCACCTCAAACTCATTTAGAGAGAAAGAGCATTTCAATTACCACTATAAAGTACATATATCCCTGAAATCTTTGTACCACAAGGTACAATAAAACACATTTAAGCACAATTTTCAAACAAATAAAATAGATTTCCATAACGAAAATCCTAATCACAGGGAACCTTTTTTTAGTACAACTGCCAGCTTTTTTCCTATTGATATCAATCAGAAAGACCATTAATTTTGGGCTAACTTA
>BPVZ01000170.1:231448-245374 GCA_020521535.1 Rubroshorea leprosula | reverse complement strand
AAGTATGTTTTTAACCTGGCATAAAGAAGAGGCCAAGAAGCTACCTTTTTCAGTAAATTATTTGCAGAATTCAAATTTTTTTAATACAATGACCACTTAACAAAGTATTTTCTCTCTACTTAATAGTAGAAATAACCAGTTGTCACTATTTGATTGACTGTGCTCATCCCGCAAACTATATTTTCATTGTATACTAACCGTGATAGATCATCCATCTTGAGAAGAAGACAAATCAGGTCTGTACATACCTGAGAGAAGATGAAACAGGGTCTAAGAATGTAGTATTATGCAAAGAATAACAGAAAAACCAATAAAAGTCAAAAGGAACACCAATCTTTTCCAGTTGGTGTGCTATGGAAATGTCCCCATCTCTCCTATGGATCCAACTCATGATCAAATTTAGTTGCACATTAATTGAAGTACTTAACGGTTAATTGAAGGGCACAGAAAATAATCACTCCTTTACCTTTAACAAAGACAAAAGGGGTTATCTGCCTTGCAAAAGTTCAATCTCAGGGCATCCGGTCAATACACTCACCGATTTCAAATTTCTCAGTATAGTAGAAACCACTCTTCCATTTTAGCTTGCTAATCAATTATTCTTCAAAGCTAAAGAAAGAATATATTCCAAAACTAGTTAGATCTAAAAATAGAACTATGCCTAATCAAAAATGAAGATTACTCCTATATTTAATTATTATACTACTAGTTCAATGATGTTACAATGTTGGGAAACCCTTTAGAAAATGAGTCTCGATGGAAATAAATTTTGGACAATGAAAAAGTTAAAGCTGATCTTTAAAAAAAAAAAAAGAATTTCTCCAAAAACACACCGTTGGGCTTGAAATCAAAGTTGTCAGTATTGTTGTGTAAGAAATTTTGCTAATTTAAGTAGTCCTACTTTTTTTTTTGTGCGCCGTGTATATCGCGTGTTCTTTTTTTTTCTCTTGTTTTCTGTGGTGTCTGTGTTGTACGATCTCTTTTTGTTGTTCTTTATATCATACTGATTATTACAAACAAGATATCATTAATCCTTTCTTTATGTGACAATTTATGATTAAGGCACAATTATCGTGAAAAAATGCCCGTCATTAAAACAAGAATTAAAGCAGTAACTGGAAAATAGAAATGCTTGAAATAATGACTTGTCTAGTTCCTTCACTTAAGCATTCCTAAACACGTTTTGAACATTTCTGATTACTTTTCCTTTCACAATCAAGAATTATCACTAAATTCTAATCAAGCAGAAAGAGTCAGAATAGTAATAGACATTAGGCATCAGAAAAACATCCATTTTGCACATGAGAAAAAATGAAAGCAACACAGTCCAAAATGGTGAAGTTTTAAGTTAAAAACAGTGCATAATTTTGTACCAATGAGGAAAAATGGACTGCAAGTTAGTGTCCAAAACAAATGTACAATAAAGGGGAAAATAATCAAAATTCCATAGCAGCATTCTTTGTAGCTTTCAAGTTCTAGGGGCAAAAATCAGTATATTAGAGTCACAAAACTGTGTAGGAAGAGTGCAGAAAAATACATGGTTCATGGCATATTTTCAGTAAATAAAACATGATGAAACATGGCATAATTCATGTGCAAGAACAGGGCAAGATGAGAGCACCAAAACAGTAACTAACAGTGCTCATATAGTGCAGAAAAATCAGATTAAATGGTTGCACCCAAAAGTAAAATAAAATAGCCTTTAGTGACACCAAAATCAGTCAAGTAATTTGGGGGAGATGATTTTTCAAGCTCCCCCAAGTTACTTTCTTGAACACTTCTACAAATCCATCACATATTCCATCCAATTAAGTCAAACCAAACCAAAACAAGCAAATTCAAAAAATATATATAATAAAAACTAATTAAAGTAAAAGATTAGCTTAACATAGGAACCACAGAATCATTACGGTTTGGCTTTGCATTCCGTCTCTGGGAAGACAAATTCGCTGTCACCTGGTGATTTAGTACCCGAAATGAATCGATTCGTGTCGCTGAAAACCTGAAATTGGAGAAACTTCCTAGAAAGGATCGATTCAAAGTAGGAATGAAAGATCGAGAAACCAAAGCCCTAACCACTAAGAAGCTGAAACCCCTGAAATTGTAGACACTTACTGGAAAGGATCGATTCAAGCTTTTGTTTCAAAATCGCAGAAACCAGGATCAAACTAGCCGAAGAAATTTTGAGCGAACAACGGATCAGATTTGGAGAGTGGAGGAGTAAAATTCGAGGGAGGAAGCAAGATTTTGCTGAGAAATGGAATGGCGGGGTAAGGGGTTGGAGGAAGAATGAAATGTAAGTTTTTAAAGGAAAAGTTTAAACTTATAAAACATAAATAGGATAAAAAAAAAAAAAAAAAAAGTAGAAGATACAGTAAACAGAACCAAACAGGCCCTAAATGGGGTTTTAACCCTTACTCCTCCAAGCTTCCAAGGATAGGTTGCTAATTAATCCAACTCTTGACGAATAATAAGACCTCTACTGGACAGTCAATCAGCTCTTCTAGACTATTTCATTTAGTGCCAAAAGCTTGTTAATTTCTCCATGGCCATAATGTTCAAATTGTTGCAAACCATATTACTTGCCATGCCTCACTAAATAGCTAGTTGTTGCCTACAAGTCCTCCATGCATGAAATGATTCTGCACTCCCATATGGACTACAGTTGAAACGCCCCACCATAAATAAATAGCATGCTCCCCATCAACTCCACCAAGATGCACACTCAACCAGCAACAATATTTTATGTAGGATCGTTTTCTTACAAGGGAAATCTTTTCATTATGTTTCTGGAAAGAGTTCATCTATATGGAATATATACCATTCCAATAATTTATTTGAAGCCTAAAATGTCATTTTATCGACATTTTCATGTCAACAAAAAGACCAGCCTCATCTTGTGACGTTGCTACAAGGTATTATAGGTTAGGGAGGGCATTTTTAGCTGTTGTTGCCCTATTTTTACCATCCGCATTTGGGATTACTGAAGTGCTTTTTAGGGGCAATATCTATTCTACTCTTTTGGAGGATTATGAAATTTCAAATAAAAAGATACAGATCATTTTTTTACAGAGTCGTTAGTTGTCATGATTTAAATTGAATAAAAGCCATGACTCTGATTTGACTCATTTGAGAATGCACTTATGTTTTGATCAAAATGGGGTTCACTTGGAACAACAATTCCCTCTCCTACCTTATGGCCAAGGGAGAGTACAGTCTTCTTTTAATGGATTTATAGAGTATTCCGATAGCCATAAGAAAATATCAGGGATATATATGCTCATTTTCACCAAACAAATAGCATTCAGTTACCTACATATAAACCTCAAAGCAAATATGCAATTGAAACTAGATTTCCAAATCATAATAAGTTTGTGAATTGAGACAGCTTCATTCCTTGAGAAATAGAAGCTGCTATACTTATCAAATAGTAATTTCATTTGCAATTCACATTTTGGCTCTTGAAACAATAAAATATTAAAGACTAGTCTAATCTTCAAGTTCATTTGAATTAAGTATCATTCTAGCCTGGTATATATCAAGTTTGTGGACAAGCAGAAGTATCAGCCAATCGACAGGGAGAAATTAACATCATTAGCTTAGATGTAGTCTGTCAAGAAAGCATACAAACAAATATGCCAAATCTTAAAACTTCCAACAAACTTGTTTACTGCAAGCAAAAGCTGAGCAGCAGAGGAAGAGCTTTCTTCCTTGAGGTTATACGTAAACACCCAAAGTTGAGCAATCAATGAATCTTCACAAAATGCTGGGATGGCAATTTTTCAATCTCCAGAAACCAGCTTCTTTTCCATTGACAAACATGTTAAGCTTCACAAATACAGAAGGCAAAGGAATCCTTATTAGTTTTATTGATTACTACATAGCCTTTCAGCTATGATATAATACCCTGAACCAAAAAGTATGAAAAATCAAACACAAAACTATCATTACCTTTTATTCTCAGTCCATTAGTATTACTAATCGGTACACTTCCTGCCTACCCAGCAGCTGATGAGATGATTGGTGTAAGCTAACAACAAAATGAAACTCTTCAGAGCGCTCCAAAAGCTGGGGAAAATGCACAAGATAGGAAGATAAAATCAAAACCAACTCGTTAGCTTCAATTAAATATAATCAGATTACAAGCTTGCCATCAATATCTCCAAATATGGATGAAAAAATGAAAAATAAATAGAATGAATACATGTTTTGCACTTTGAAACAAAAAGCCAAAAGCCAAATGTATATACAAAACTTTGTTTTGCACTTTGAAACAAAAAGCCAAAAGCCAAATGTATATACAAAACTTTGTTTTGCACTTTGAAACAAAAAGCCAAAAGCCAAATGTATACACAAAACCTTGTATGAATTGAACATAGATCATTCTTTTTTTCTTTCTTTTTCATGAATTGGGACTTCTTTTAGCCAGCCATATAAGAAATCTGCTCCAAATAGAGAAATTTGTTTGATTACTCTAATAAAATTGAACACTTAGAAGTGAATAAGTCCCCATTTCTTCCTCAACTAGCAATGGTTCTAACCATAATGGCAATGCCAACAACAAGAAAAATGATAATCAAAATAAAAACAAGGAAAATTAACTAAGCAATTACAAAGTTAACATTTCAAGAAAATGAAGGCTTGAAAAATAAAAAGTGGGTATAAAGAAGTTTGAAAATAGTGAAAATGTAGCTAAAAATCCTCCCATTACTATAAGGTAAAGGCTCACAAAGTCAAATAGTATTTACTAAGCTACTTTACTTCAATACAATCGAAACAAAATTGGCAATGGATAAAGAGTTGCACTATCTCAGAAATTTGAAATAGAAACTGAACATGCATAAATCGAATCGGGTAAAATGGGACCACTTCCAATATTTACCAAGAGTGGCAATAATGAGACCCTGAATTCTTCACCCTAATCAAGTACTGTTGCTAATCTACAATTGCAACTATGTTTTCTATCAGTTTGGGTTCTGAGATTTAGCACACGATGTTGGAAAATACATGATCTTACATTTCCAGAAATTAAATAGATTTGATTAGGAAGGGCTGGGAAGAAAATTAAAACGAACTCCAGAAATTTATTAAGAAAAGTAAATAAGTTTCAAAAGGGAAAAAACCTAGCTATCGATACGTAAACGTTGGCAGTTTGTTATGTGTTTATTTTATCTCATCCTGATAGTAGGGAGAACGCCACCTTGGTCTTCAGATAGATCCCATACCTCAAAGTTTAATTTGTGTTTCCACTCTTTACAATTTAATTTACTATGCAAGAAATCACTAACAAATTTTATGTTGAATGGCAATCCTTTGTACCTTTTAACGATTTCCTCACTAACCCCTTTTGGATCTGGATGAGCAACAAGGTTCTCGGTTCTGAATGTATGTCGAGCGAATAATGACAAACATGCATCAGCTGGTAACAATTTTAGACAAGATCAGATGTGAAAACAATAAAATTTTGCAACTTCTAGAAAGTAAGCACGTCTCACAACTTACCTTTCCTTAGGAGTCCACCTATTTTAATTGAATCCAATAAAGGGTTCTGCAGAACCCTTCTTTATGATGCCTTTTCTTGAAATGAGGATGCAGGCACTGCATATAGCACAATTCTATTTTCATTTAACCAACAATTAAAAGGTAAATTGATCTTTATAGTGCCAAAACTACACTAACCTAGATTGAAATTAGCATCAAGGGTCCAAGATTAGTGGATACCAATCATTTAATGGAAACTGAAACATTTGCAAAAATGAAATGCTTGCAATACCGTTCAAGTCATCCATCATTAGATCTAAAATAAAGCATTTCATCAAATAGCAAAGGGTAGGTTTAAGCTTTATATCTTACTTAGAGCCAGCTCTTTTACACAGAACTCAACACACAGAACCAGAACCAGCTGTTGGGCAATTAAACAACATGATTATGTCAAAGAAACTGTCTATATAATGTAACAGAAAAATGGAAAAATGAAGATCAAGAAAATGTACATTAACTCAATCAGAAGAATTCTTGAGTGAATTAGAACTTGTCCAAGGAGCTTGATCCCATCCTGTCATATATATTTTCAGTCCCAAATAGTTTCATGAATCAGGATTTCATTTCGCAAGCCATGTAGGAAATGTGCTGCTAACCAAAATAAAATGCAATAGCTAGAAAGTTGGACCATCTCACAGCTTCAAAACAGCTTCACTCATTAAGGAACAAAAACTGCATATGTATTAAATGAATCAGATGAAATGGAAGGAAGGACAAAGGGATCACCACTTCCAACATTTATTTACCAAGAGTGGCAATGTCGTGTCCCTTTAATACTTGATTCTAATTTGGTACTGGTGCTAGCATCTACGCACAAAATGACAATATCATATCTTATTCTAATTGTGACAACAACAACAGCAAAACCAATTAAAACATTTATATTCAATCAAAGAAATGATCATATGAGGAATTAAAACTTAGAGCAAAAGATTGAAGATGTGGCCTGATTCTTACATGACCTAATTCCTTGTGTTATATTAAAACAAAAACCATAACTTCAGTATGGAAAAAAAGAGAGAAAAAATTCATCTGCCTTCCTTTCATTCATATGAAGGTATAAACAGAACAAATACCATGCCAAATTGCATGGGATAAGAAACTGTCACTGTAATAAGAAGGAAGGAACTAGATGATTATAAGAACATACCCAGAAAATTTTTTAGGTTAAGATCAGCATACTCAAGAGCCACCAGATCAGTGCTCCTAAACTTCTTATTAGCATCAATGGTGGCAAAAGCACAAGTAGAAGCATATATCATTGTTGGCTACTTGGCTATGATGATGAAGAGGAGTAAAAATGTGAAATGTTATCAGTGAAGGAGCTTGTTTTGTAGCTTTAAGGACTACACAAGGGTAGTAGCGGTAGGCCAGGCACAGTGAAGAAGCCATTTCAATGGCTATTGCCATTCCCACCATTTCAGCAGCTATTTATATGTTGAGCAGTCAATGAGTCTTCAGAAATATGCTTTAGGCTACAAAAGGAAAATTAATCCTTATTATTTTTCTTGATTTTTCCTTGGCCATCTTTCAACTATGATTTAATATCCAAGATATAAGGAAAAATAACCTAAATCAGAACATACGAGGAACTAAAAAAAGGGAAAACACTAAAACCAGCTTTATCTTTTATTTAGACTTGAATTCATTTGATTGTCATTCTGTTTTGAAGCTAAAATGAAAAGAGAGATTAATTAGATGAGCCAAGTTCTAAGTCTCCAACAACATAGTAAAATAAATTTGATTGTTGAAAAAATTCAAGTCTTGAAATTTGACATTCATAAAAAAAGAAAGGAACTGCTGTGAATCAAAACAATATATATATATATATATGATGGAGTATTTTTGTAAGAAATACCAGAACTTTTGTGGCTACCAAGAATTCTAAAAGGAATGAATAATATAAAAGTTAGAATAGTTTAAGTTCCTAAATTAATTCTCAAAAAAACTTAAAATTTTCAACTAATTTGAGAAAAGCTAAGTTTTACCCAAACATCAACGTCGGGGATGTGAGCAATGAGGGGCCAATCATGTCCTTTCTCCTTCATGCATCGTCGTCGCAGCAGCGGGCAGCTTCTAATTTGGAGTTGTTCAAGCGAGGGAGGCAGGCCTTCCTTCGGCAAGGACTGGAAGTTGGCACAAAACTCAATGGATAAACGTTGAAGCGAGGGAGGCAAGACTTTATTTGGCAAGGACTGGAAGTTGTTGCAGTTCGAAATTCTTAACTGTTGAAGGGAGGCAGGCAGGGCTTTCTTTGGCAGCGTTTGCAGCTTTGGCCAATCATGAATTTTTAAACATTGAAGAAAGTTGAGGTTTTGGAGGAGCCCTCTAGATATGGATTTCATATTTTCAACATTACCCACTGTAAGATTGGTTAGAGAAGTGGGAAGCACATTATCTGGAGGACATATCCTATAAATCACAAAAGTTAGAGGCGAAGTGATGCTGCTGAGGCCCCATTCTTGCATCGGCTTCTTCATATTCTTGCAATCAATTATCAGTTCTCCAAGGTTTGGGGCAGAACCACAGTATGGAATGGACTCAATCCCTGGGCAATGAGAAATTCTAAGCCATTTTAGGTTCGAAGGCAAACCATCGTCTGGTATGGACTCAATTCTTGGGCAAATGCTAATTTCAAGAGATGTTAGGTTCAGAGGCAAACCACCATCTGATATGGACTCAATTCTTGGGCAATTGAAAATTACAAGAGAAGTTAGGTTCGGAGGCAAACCACCATCTGATATGGACTCAATTCCTAAACAATGCTCTATACGTAATTTATCGAGCGAGTTGAGGTCCTGTAGCTTATCAGGTAAGGACTTGAGATTCTTGCAACCAGATATATGAAGATCTCTAAGGTTTGGAGGAAAACCAGAGTCTGGAATGGACTCAATCCCTGGGCAATCAGAAATTCGAAGACATTTTAGGTTTGGAGGCAAACCATTGTCTGGTATGGACTCAATTCCTGGACAATTGCTTATACATAATTCATCAAGAGAGTTGAGGTCCTGCAACTTATCAGGTAAGGACTTGAGATTCTTGAAACTATTTATGGTTAACCTTTTAAGATTGGGGATAAATGGGTAGAGCGACTCCAAACCATCTAACTTATCTATCCCTAAACATTTGTGGATATAACATCTCTCATATTTTGGCCAATCATATTCGGGATTATTACCAAGTTGAATCTCTTCAAGTTCCCTATAATACTGCAGCATTCTCTGAGGGATAAATTCCAATTGTTTGCAATCACGGACATAAAGGTGTTTAAAAGAATTGGGTAGGTGGCCAGTTGGAAAAGATTTCAGACATGGACAGCTGTCAATACTTAATTCTTCAAGATGGGACACTTGACATGCATCACCATTATTCATCAATATTCCTTCTGGTAAAGATTCTAGCTTTTCACATTCTGTAATTAGGAGTATTTTAAGCGTGGTGGGTAACTTGCCTCTTGGAAACATTCTGAGTTCATCACAACTTGTAATCTCCATATTCTCGAGTGCTATCAAGGACTCTACAAAACTGTTAGGCAACCAAATCAACTTAGAAATTCTGCTGATTCTCAATGTTTTGAGTGAGTTGAGGTCAACCATACTCCTCAAGACGGCCTCACTACATTCTTCAACACACAACTCTTCAAGTGATGGAAGACTTATTGGTGAATATATTAACTCTGGGCATCTGGCAATCTCTAGCTTTTTAAGGACAGGAATGCATTTTGGAAAATTTCCTTTCAGTATAGGGCAATCTTGCAATTTCAAACTCTCCAATGATGGAAAAGCCGAACTTGAAGAAGAATTGTCCTTGTCAAGCATCATGGTTTGTATTGCATGTATGCCTGCCAAAAAAAAAAAAAAAGAGCAAAATCAATGAAAAAAAACATAAAAATAAGCAACGTTAACTAAAGAATCAAGAGAATTTGCTTCTATGCCTATAATGATCAATTCTTTGAGTCGTAGTAATAGCTGGAGTGATGGTAATGAAGTGCTTTTTTGACAATTGTTGAGCTTCAAGAACTCCAAGTTGGAAAATGATGGATCAGCTATCCAAGGTGGGAATTCCAATCCACCAAAACAATTGATTGTCAATCTTTTCAAACCATGATAAGGCTTTAACCAGCTGAGAACTTGCAATTCAGATCTTTCATTTCGGTTGTTAAGGAAATCAGAAGACCATTCTAAGCATAAATCATCTAATCCCTCAATCTCAAACAAATTCACCTCCTTTGCTTCATTTGCAGCCACAACATTTTGTAAATCCAAAATGGTAAGCTGGCCTTGAAGACCTGACAAGTTCTTCAAATCTTTCACCCTTGGTCCTCGATCATTACCAACAATAAATTTTGACAATGTTTCAAGTCTTGTCAAATTGCTGATTTCTGATGGGAGCTCTTTTAAAAGTGGTGTTTGAGATATATCAAGATGTTGGAGATCAAGTAGATATCCAATAGTGGTAGGCAACTGGAAAAACTCTGAGCAGTTCCTTAACAACAATGTCTGTAAGTAAAGAAGAGAACCCACTGACTTAGGAAGTCTTTTAATCTTTGTATTAGACAAATTAATGAATCGAAGATGCTTCAAGTCTCCAATCTGATCAGAGAGCTTCGTTATGTTATAATTTTGAAGATACAACACCCTTAAACATTTTAGATCTTTCATCAAATCTTGCAAGAGTGTGTTGGATAAGCACCCATTATTCCAAAGGTCAAAATCCCTCCCCAGTTGTAGAAATGTACGTAAATTCTTCTTTTTCTTCAAGAATTCAAATCTTTTTGACACTACAAATTCAGAAGTAAATAATAACAAATGACGAACTCTTTGAAACCTCATATCTGATATATCTCCATCTGATTCAAGGGTGTAGCATATATCCCCAGCAACATGCAAGGCTAAATCAACCATCAAGTCATGCAGCACAAACAACGACTCATTCCTACTGGACCGTTGAAAAAAAGCCCTCGACAATAGCTCACGAAAGGACTGATGACCAAGGTCTTTCATTTTCTTCATTGTCTGTGGTTGTTGTTGCAAGAATCCTTCTGCCATCCATAATAAAACCAACTCACCTTCATCAAATTCATAATCTTTAGGAAACATAGAACAATAGGCAAAGCATCTCTTCAAATGGGAAGGAAGGTGATTATAGCTCAATTTCAGAGCAGGAAGAATGCTACCATTACCATCTGGTAGATCCCATATCTCACTGTTCAATATCTTTACCCACTCAGCACGATCTGCCTTACCACGCAAGAAGCCACTAAGGGTTTTTATAGCCAATGGCAACCTTTTGCATTTTTCAACAATTTTCTCCCCTAATCTTTTGAGATCTGGATATGCATCAAAGTTTTCATCTCCCAATGCATGTCGAGCAAATAGTGACAAACAAGCATCATCCTCTAGCAACGACAAATTATGAGCTCTGCCATCTCCTCTTATCTTCCTCCCAATATTTTCGTTACGAGTTGTGATGATTATTTTACTCCCTGGTGCTCCTGCTAGGAAAGGCCTTTGTAATTTCTCCCATAATTCATAGTTTTCATTCCAAATATCATCTAGCACAAGTAAAAACTTTTGGCCTGAGAGCTTATCTTTCAGCATTTCTTGAAGTGGAGTTAGCTCTTTTTTATCACAATTTGCTGTGGTTACTTGCTCTAAGATGGCTCTTGTAATCCGATAAACATCAAAATGCTCAGAAACACAGACCCATGCTTGCCATCCAAACCTACCCTTCAATTTGTCATCATTGTAAATGAGCTGAGCAAGAGTGGTCTTTCCGATTCCTCCCATTCCAACAATGGGAATAACAGAGTATGGCTCATGGTTGCCTTCATCATTGAGCAAAATCTGAAGAATATCCTCTTTATCATTTTCTCGACCATAGACATGTTGCTCAAGCAAAGAAGTAGCGAGCAATCTTTCTGTAGTAACTCCGTGGGACTCATCTCCAGTTCTCAAAGCCGATCTGACCAGGTTCAGTGAACTTATGTTTGCTTCAATACGTTGGAATCTAGCAGTTATATCCTTCACCCTGGATGCCATCTTTCGTTCTCCTTTAGCCGTTAATCTTCCAACCATTTTCAACCATTTGGGAAGGATCAGTTTCTGTGGCTTACTGGTGCTGGCTTGGGGTTTTGCAAACAGCTCAAACCTCTTGGCATCAATGTCGACCTCTTCAAGTATGTCCTCCACATCATAAAACAAATCCTTGAGATCAGCAAGCCATAACTTCACCGAGGGGCCTCTTCCTTGCTTATCTTCAGCATCTTCAAGTAAAGCATCGATCTTTGGCAAAAGATTCCTCCAATTTTGCAGCTCGACACCAACTTTCTCTGGTAAATCCAGCCATTCACTTACAGAAGAACTCAACTTCGAGAGCAACAACTCGAACGCTGCTGACAAAAAGGCGCCTCCTACAACTTCCATAGTTCGATTGGAATGGGAGAAGCAATATTCTGCAAGAATGATGTGATTGATCATTTGAACAAGCCTTCAATTTATCTGGTATCATATATTAGTACTGTTTTGAAAATTTTGTCTTATATATCTCTTTATAATGAAATTGAAAAATAAGAACAAAAGAAATAAGATCTGAAAATGCATTTTTTTTCCCTAATAAAATTAAGAAATAACTAGACAAAAAATAACAAGAAATATATGTTTGTATTGAAATTAAATTATACAGATTTGTTTCGGAACTTAAGGTAACAACGGTAATATTTGAAAAGAAACGCAAAGGAAGACACATACAAAGTTACAAACAAAAATCAGAAGCACATACGTAAATATAATATAAACTAAGTACCTTAATCTCAATGCTACAAGCTGAGAAGATGCCTTCCAAGTTCGAACAAGATAATAAATAAAAAAGAGTGATGAGTTTGGATGGTGGAAGAGGCAGAATGCAGAGACGGGTCTTAATAGGATTATATTCTGCTTGGATTTTAGTTGAGTGATTGCTCTTCTTTGATTGATTCCATCCCACCGGTTTCTACTACAAACAAGGCAAAAGGGCGACAATTTATCTGAGTTGCATAAACCAAAAATCATATCATAAAGAAAGGAAAAAGGCGGATGTATAAACCAAAAACTATATGAGATGCACATAATTAAGTAATTACATAAGTACTTTCTCCGATTATTTTTAATGGTGCTAATTTGATTTTGTGATTTTTAAATAAAAATTTAATGTATTATAAAAATAATAATAGATTTTTTTTAAATAAATAAAAATATTTAACAAAAACTTTACATAAAAATAAATTTTTTAATTATTATTAATAAAAATTGTTAAATTTTTATTTGCAATTAATAATTAAAAAATTAAAAAAATTAAATTAATACTATTAAAAATAAATTGAGAAAATATCCTTTTGGTTTTAGATTTCCTTTAGAATGTTCAATGTTGGTTTTATGTATATAAATTACCCTACTATTTTGATATTTTCATTTTTTTTTTATCTGTCTTTTAAAGAAATTAAAAAATTGGCAAATCAATGAAAATCCCTTTTTTCCTTTTTTCAGTGCTAGCATGTTTTACTAAGTAGATCATCTATATATGATTAAGATTTACAAAGAAATTAAAACTAAGCATGTTTGTGTTAAACCAAAAAACTGAAAAAAGAAAAAAAAAACAGAGGCTAGTCAGGAGCATACCTTTGCCTTTAGCTTCTTGTGTGGAAAAATGAGAGAGAGAGAGAGAGCTTTTTGCGTGTTTGGAGGAGAGCTGCAGAGATTGCGGAGTTTTAACCGTGCGAAGTGTCACTTTTTAGTCAAGAATAGACAAACAAAAGCAGAGTTACCAATGAGGAGTTGGATTAAGTGGTAAATAGTTTATTTCAGTTTAAACAAAATTTCAAGTTTGAGACCTTATGTACGCAGTTACCTTCGCTGGGAGGCTCACTCACTATTTTTAAGTGCGCGACGCGGATCGATCCGGATTAATCGAGATGAAACCTCGAATACCGATCGAAAAACCAAAAAAAAAAAAAGACAAACAAAAGCAGAGCTTGTGAATCCAGCTGGTACTCAACGCTGCATTGGCTCATATCACTGTTGGCAAAGGATAAATAAAAGATTAAAAGCACATTCCCTGTCACAATATTAAGAATTGAAAAAAATACAGTGTTAATTATTTAAATAATTTAATAATAATTTTTTATTATAAATAAAATATTTTAAATTTAAATAATATAATATATAAAAATAAAAATAAAAAATACTCTATTTAATTAAAAAAATAAAGATTAATTTTAATTAAAAAGATAAAATGTCTTAAAATATTTCTTTATTTTTTAACTTATTTTATTGATATATTACACCACTTGAATTCAAATACTCATACTTTTAATTAAAAAAATTATTATTAAATTAATTATATAATTCA
>BPVZ01000170.1:102504-113462 GCA_020521535.1 Rubroshorea leprosula | reverse complement strand
TTTTTCTTTCTGATCCACTTTGTTTCCTAGTAGGCTAACCCTGTGAACATCTTGTCCTTTCAATTTACAAATAAACATTAAGATGTTGGTCCATTTTTCTTCTCTTTGTTGATTCCTCTCAATAAAATTTGCTATTTTGTACTAAATTACTTATGGATGTATGCATGCAGTCCGAGTACATTTTGGGATATAAATTAAAGAATGTTATATCATTGCATATCCCAAGAGCAATGTTCTATTTGATTAAATGCTCAAGTTCATTTAAGTTTGGTTGTATATCTATATTGATATGTGTAATGGAGGAAGAGGAAAACAGAGTGAGATTGTTCCTTTCAAGGCTAGAACTACAATACCTAACTCTTTTGTGAAAATGTTGCAATTCTTGTTTTCGACTTCTTCTTCTCCAATTCATTTGAGGGGTTTACTTTCTTCTCTTTTTTTTTTTTTTTTTTTGCACATTTTTGATAGATATGTGTAAAATAAAGTATTAAATTTGTTAGAATAATTATTGTAATTCTTGGTGTAAGTGCTGGCCAAATAAATTTGTGAACTTATCAAATTATAGTATGTTTGTTTTGTCAAATTTGTTTCTATTGGATGGATTGTGCTTGTTATTTAGTTAATGAAAGTAGGTTTTGTGCGTTCCAAAAGCAATTCAAGTGGATTTGTGAGTTTTATCAAATTTGGTTTGTGCATTTGGGTAGTAAAGGGATCTAGATATAGCGGCATTATCACCTATACAAAAACAACTGTCAGTATATCCTAAGAAATATACCGACGGATAATGTGTTACTAAACACCACAATAGACACTAACAGAATAATATAGTAAAGATGTATTGTTATCAGCATATTACATCCGTCAATATGGTAAATTGTCTAAGACATTGGTCATAAATAGCTGTCGATGTAGTTCTCTATTACCATACTAACGACTCTTTCGAGTCAGTATAAATGTGTATCGATGCAATCTATATTGATGAACTTATTAGTTATCAACGTAGTCTGTAGGGACTATAATGGAGCTGAAATAATGCAAATTTATTTATATTTACCATAAACAAAATAATGACAGTTAATGTTTAATAAAATAATGTCATAAATATAATAACCTTAACAACAACAAATATATAAAATTGTTTTATCAACAAATATATAAAATTATTTTTTCAACCCAATTGGCTCCAAAGACATACTTTAAGAACGCTATTAATATATATATAGTAATTGAAATTTACTAGTGGAGCTTGATTTCGTGAAAATTAGGGTTATTCATGTTTGATCTAATCCGATTAATCCGACCTAAACAAATACAATTCAATAAAAACTAATCCAAATCGATATAAAATTGGATTAGTTTGAATTATAAAATTTTAAAACCAATATAATTGGGTTGGTTTGTGATTTTACTTTCAAACTGCTCGATTACAAAATAAATTTTGATTACAAAATAATTTAATTAAATAATATAAGATATATTTTTTGTAGTATTTTAAAATTTGTTTTTCTTATTTTACAAGATAATAACTTCATTAACTTAATTAAAAAATAAAAATAGAACATCTCCATATTTCCTAAGTTATTTTTCCATTTTAATCATGCATTGCAACCCCAATTCTAAATTTCTAATTTACTTGTAACTCTATCTTTTCAAATCTGGTTTGTGCCTCTACTCTTAGAACCTTAAATTTCTAATTTATTTTTAAAATAATATTATGATTCTTCTAATTAAGTTTTAAACAAATATTATTCTACAAGTCTTAAAACTATATAATAAAATTAATCTTGATATTCTATTATTCTTAGATATTTGGTTTAGAACTTTTAAATTTTAATTATAAATACTTTTATTCAATTTTAGTGATATTCGTATTAAATTTTATTCATTTTTAATATGATTTAGAAGATGAGATTAAATTATTAGTGTATTAAAAAAAAACTAATTTTAACTTTTAAGAATTTTTTATACTGTACTAGAAACTTGAAATCATCTTTTATTATACTAATACCTCTAGTGACGTAACCAAGAAGAATTTTCATATCTTTTCAATTTTTACAAATGTAAATGAGTATAAAAATTTATTTATAATTTGTATTTTTTATTATATCTTTACTGATTTGGATGTTAATGTGCTTCTAATCAATTTTAGTGATATTCATGTTAAATTTTATTCATTTTTAATAGGATTTAGAAGATAAGATTAAATTATTAGTGCATTAAAAAAAAACTAATTTTAACATTTAAGAGTTTTTTATGCTGTACTAAAAATTTGAAGTCATCTTTTATTATTTTTCGTACCTCTAATGATGTAACCAAAAAGAATTTTCAAATCTTTTCAACTTTTACAAATGTAAATAAGTATAAACACTTGTTTATAATTTCTACTTTTTATTATGTCTTTACTGATTTGGATGTTAATATGTTTATAGTTATGTTTTTTATTTGATATTAAAATATTTTTACATTATTTCATATATTTAATAATGTTAAAAACCAATCAATCTCGCTGAACCACACCAATCTAATTTAAATTAAATTGATTTAGTTATCATACAATAATAAATTGGATTGATTTAAAATTTTTATTAACAAATTAAATTAAATTAAGTTAAAAAAATATTAAAATTCAAATCAAATCATACCATAGCATGAACACCCTTGGCGGAAGCTATAATAAGTTCGCATTCCTTGCATAATAAGACCTGCTAAGGCACTGAGGAAGACCCAGAAGCTCCAAGTACCCCTAAAATAGGTGTGAATGACTTCCATGAAGCGTGATTTATTGCTGTTGCAGTATTCATGGATATTACGGCCCAATTCTGGGTTTATCTTAAGATATGGCATCAGGATGCCACTAATATTGTTGAACAGCTCCGCTACAGCTTCATCGCTTCCTAATCCATTGTGCAGCACGCCTGCAACTCTCAGTTCCTTCGCATCCACCAGATTACCAATCAAGGAGTTGAGAAATGACAAGTGCGTGGTGATTACGCAATCTTCTTTGAAATCCGGACACAGCTCATACGCCATCAAATTCAGCAACAATGGCATGCATGGTGGTATTGTCCAAAAAAATGGGAGCCAGCGTAAGGGTTGGCATGCAACAACGGTCATTGAAATCAATGTCTGTGATGATGGCACCTCCCTTTTTGCTAGCTTTAAAATGAATACCATTGTCTTTCAGCTCCTTTACGTTGCGAATTGAGGGCCAGCGTTCGCTTTCAACACCAGGCAGTGTCGCCCACCGATCAACTTCGTAAATCCCTCTTTGTTTCTCACCCTTCTCTTTTGATTTCACTCCCATCAGTCTTCTTCGCAACAGGTCTAGAAGATGAGGAGGCTCTTCTTCTTCTTCTTGTTGCTCGTGAGGATGATGAGACTGAGAATAATCAACCTGAATTTGGTGTTGTTGCTGCGCAGTCGGACTCAAGAAGCAGTCATTGATGAATTTGATAATGAATTTCTTGGATAACTCCTTAAGATTAATTTCTATTAATTCTATACCTAAGGATTCAGCAAACGAGGCTTTCAATATCTTAAGAAGTAGGTAGGGCAGTTGGTTCTCAAGGAAGAAAAAATCAACCCTCTCAATGCTGACTAGATCAGTATCAACACTGAATTCCTCCCACTTATCGTTCACATCAAGGACTATGAAATGCAACAATGCACAGCCATCCACTAGGAACATCCAGGCCAACTCCTCATCAGTCCATTCCTGTACTTCTTTGGAGTCATAGCAGTTCCTCAAGTTTTTTATCTCCTTCTTGACATTCTTGTAGAAATTTTCCGTCCTGCCGCCACTATATTTTATGAGCATTGCCGCCAGTTTTAGCTTGCACTCCTCACCTCTTTCGATTCTCGAATCTTTGTCAATTTTTCTTTGAAGGTTGATGGGACCGATCGCAACAGAAGTTGGTTTGAAATTGTTAAGAAACCAAGGAATTCCAAGAAGAAGAAAAATGGAATGAAACTCAAACTCTCCTTAAATTGAAAATAAACTAGCTTTTAAATAGGTTTTACAAGATAACTTTATTTAAAAAGATAATTAACCAATAAATCAAACTTATCTTATCTATTTAAATGATAACAACCTAAATAATAGGAAAAACAAATAAACAACTTAAACTTCCTAAATTATAGAGATAATAGCTAAAAACTAGGATCTACTTTCCAACAATCCCTCCGTTAAACTGAAAGTCTTTAGACTTCAGTTTAAAGAAATTTGGCAAACACCATGTCTACAATTTGGAATATGTAGACTCTCCCTCAAACTGAATTCTACATACTGCAAACACCAAGCGACTCTCTTAGTCTTGAAAAAGTTGCTACTTTGAGGGGTTTTGTGAATATATAAACCACTTGGTCTTCTGTTCTACAATAAGTCAACTCAATCGTTCCATCTTCTACCAAGTTGCACAATAAATGATACCTCACATGTATATGCTTGCTTCTCCCATGTA
The DNA here is from genome assembly GCA_020521535.1 of Rubroshorea leprosula. Lineage (NCBI taxonomy): Eukaryota > Viridiplantae > Streptophyta > Magnoliopsida > Malvales > Dipterocarpaceae > Rubroshorea > Rubroshorea leprosula. Next base: position 109,002 of record BPVZ01000170.1, on the reverse strand, counting down.
GAACTAGATTTCTAGAAAGCTTGATAGCTGAACTATTATCACAATAAATTGAAGTGCCCTCATGTTGATTCATCTTAAGTTCTTCTAGAACTCTTCTTAACCAAATAGCTTGACAAGCATAAGAAGTCGTTGCCACATACTTTGCTTCTATTGTGGACAAAGTCACAAGGGGTTGCTTCTTTGAAGACCATGAAACTGCACCAGATCCTAACATAAAAACATACCCATAAGTGCTTTTTCTGTCATCCAGATCTCCAACATAATCACTGTCTGTAAAACCTATGAAATTTGTCTGGTCACCCTTCTTGTAGAATAGTTCAAAATCTGTAGTTCCACGTAAATACCTGAGAATTCTTTTAGCAATCTACAAGTGCAACTCCTTTAGATGCTCCATATATTTCCTAATTAGACTTACACCATGCATTATGTCTGGTCTTGTTGCTATCAAATACATCAGACTTCTAACAATCTGCTTATACAATTTGTTGTCCATAGATTTGCCACTCGGATCCTTTATGAGCTTTACACCTTCGTCAACTAGTGTAGTAACAAAATTGTAGTTCTTCATTTGAAATTTGTCAAGAACTTCCTGCACATATTTTTTTCTGAAAAACAAAAATTCTAGAATCCGATTGTACTACTTCTAGACCAAGAAAATAATGCAACAAACCCATATTTGTCATATCAAATTCAAGCTTCATAGACTACTTGAACTTTTCCAACATGCCAAGATCATTCCCAATATAAATTAAATCATCAACATATAGGCATACAATAATCAATTTTGATGTAAAGTGTATGCTTATAAGGGCACTTTTGAAAACCTTCAAAAAATAAGCATCAATTCGACTATATCAAGCTCTAGGTGCTTGTTTTAGTCCATATAATGCTTTCTTCAATCTATAAACGTTATGCTCAAAACCAGGAGGTTGATCAATAAATACTTGTTTTTGTAGATTTCCATGCAAGAAGGCCGATTTCACATCAAGCTGGTAGATCGGCCATGAGTTCTGTGCTGCCAATGCAATCATCAATCTGATGGTGTCCATCCTTGCAATTGGAGCAAAAACTTCTTGATAATCAATGCCAAACTCTTGCTTGTAACCCTTTGCCACCAAGCAAGCTTTGAATTTGTCAACCTCCCCATTTTCTTTGAGCTTTGTCTTGTAGATCCATTTAACAACAATTGTCTTGTGCCCTTCTGGGAGATCTATCAACTCTCAAGTCCAGTTCCTTTCAATAGAACCAAGTTCTTCTACCATGGCTTTTTTTGCCATTTTTCTTCTTTAACAGCCTCTTCATATGTCAATGGATCATAATATGCAAATAGAGCAAAATAAGCAACTAGAACATCATCTTGAGGTAAATTTGTTACTTCATAATCCTCCAACCATACTGGTCTTCTCTTTTTGTGTTGAGGTCATGAACTGGTTCCAGATTCCAATTCTAGTGTTATTGGCAGATTTTCTCCAGTACTAAGTTCTACTACTGCAGGTAGACTTTCCTCATTTGCCTTTCTTGAAGCCTCGAAATCTGTTGAAATTAGACCTCCATTCTGTTATGTCTGACCTCCTGTGTTTCGCACAGTCAGATCATTTCCATTTTTGAAATTTGCAGGAATATGTTGCCTAGATTTTTCTGTCCAAGACCACGTGCTTGCTTCATCAAACACTACATCACGGCTAATGATGATCTTCTTGGTTATAAGATTGTATAATCTATAAGTTTTGGACTAATCACTAACACCAAGAAAAATGCATTTTTCCCTTTTGTCATCATGCTTACTTCTTTTCTAATCTAGCATATGTGCCTATGTTATACACCCATAAATTCTGAAGTAATCAATAGTAGGTTTATGTCCACTCTATGCCTATTCTGGCGTCATATTTGGAAGTGGAGATGTGGGACTTTTGTTCAAGATGTGAACATCCCAATTAACAGCTTCTGGCCAAAACTCCTTAGGCAAGTCGCTTTTTGACATCAGACTTTTCACCATATTCATGATTGTGCGATTCCTCACTTTCACATACACCATTCTACTGAGGTGCATATGTTGCTATGAGTTGTCTTTTAATACCATTGGATTCACAAAAATTTGCAAATTCCTTTGAGTTAAATTCACCACCATGATCTGTGCGTAAAACCTTTACAAATCTGCCAACCTCATTCTTAGCCAAGACTTTGAAATTTTTAAAGGTTGCTAAGGCTTCTGACTTGGTCTACAAAAAATACACCCATGTTTTGCGACTATAATAATCAACAAAGGTAATAAAATTTTGTTTACCTTCATTAGATGTTGGATTTATAGGTCCTCACAGATCAAAATGAACTAGATCTAGCACTTGCTTTGCTCTCCAAGATCTGTCTTTGGGAAAACTGTCATGGTGCTGCTTACTGACCATGCATATTTCACAAATTTTTGAAGGAGAATCAAAATGAGGAAGACCATTTACCATCTTCTTCTGCTGCAAAACTTTCAACCCATCAAAATAAAGGTGTCCATATCAGTAATGCCATTACCAAGCTGTGTCCTTCAATTTGGTAGATAAACATGACAGATTTGTGGTCTGCAAGTACAATAGAAACAACCTATTTTTTGTCATCTTAGAACAAAAATTATCAAGCTACAGATAACAGGTCCAAATTTGCAAGCAAGGCAAATGTTGAATGCCTCAGATGTCATAAATATGGCCATTATCGTTTTGAGTGCCATGCTAATCTGAGTAGAGGAGAAAGTTCTAACTTTGCAGAACATAATGAGAAGAATGACGATGCCTCTTTATTCATGGTTTGTCATCCTAAAGAAGTCAGCAAGAAGAATGTGTGGTATTTGGATACTTGCTGCAGCAACCACATGTGTGCAGACAAATCTTTGTTTTCAAATTTGGATGAGTCTTTTCAAGACAAGGTAAAATTTGGTGATAATTCTACTATTGTAGTCAAGGGAAGAGGAAAGGTAACCATTCGTGCCAAAGACAATTTAATTCAAACTATTGCTAATATTCTGTATGTACCAGATTTGAAGTCCAATCTGCTTAGTCTGGGACAACTTCAGGAGAAAGGATATGAAATCCTAATTAAAGATGGAGTTTGCCAAGTTTGTGATTCAAAGCTTGGCTTGATTGCAAAGGTCAAGATGATAGAAAATAGGTTGTTTCCATTGTACTTGATGGAACTAAAAAGTTGGCAAATAAGCCCTCTAACCTCACTTCTAGTGCAAATTAGTCTCCGCTAACTGATTTCGTGACAACGTTTGTTATTGGCTGCATGCCATTGCACTTGCACGTCTTTCCATGTCCTTTTTTTTTGTCTTTACTTCATTTATTTTTAGTAATAATATATTTTTTAATTAATTAATTAGTTAATATTATATAATATACATATTTTAGGTATTTTTTAAAATAAAATAATGAGATATTTTTTAGTTAATTAATAATACATTTTTTACAATAATTTTTATAAATTAATTCTTAAATTTAATTAAATCACTTAATTAACAAATTTTTTTTAAATGTTCCTTATTTTTTTGTTAATTATTATGAAAAGAATTTTCTAATAAAGGGTACATGTTAAAATTATAATAAATATATTTTTATCATAAATTTATATTGAAAAAATAAATATTGATTTTTAATTTATCAATTACCTAATTAAATTCATTACTGTGATAATGATACTAAAATTAATATTAACTTTGAGTCAAATTGATAAACAGTAAAGACCAAATCAGGGATTTTTTTAGTTTAGGAACCAAATTGGGGATCCATACAATAGTTGAGGGATCAAATTGGAAATCCATACAATAGTTGAGGGATCAAATTGAGGATCTAACCATAAAGAGGTCCAAGTTGGTGCCACATCAGCGCCACTTAGGAAACACCATTGAAGTTAATAGAGAGCTTAACAAACTTTTGGATGGTGTCAAGATGTCCGTTGACAGAAGAATGACACTTGGCCTCCTCACGAAAGCTTAAGGATTATTATGAATTGTTTTTCAGTAGAGGGATGATAATGACTCCTTTTTCAAAGTTCAAAGATTTTTTCCGACATTAAACCTATTGACAAACGTTCATCACTGGTTCACGTTTGATTGATGTCAAAAGCCTTAATTTACTTTTCAACGAAATTACATTTTTCTTAGTGGATTGAAGTTAAATTTTTTTTTAAAAAAAATTTTTAAAACTCATTTAAAAATTAACTTATAAATTAAAAGTAAGTGCTCTTTAAAGTTTACTAAATACCTTTTAAGTCTTTTGTCTAGATCAAAGGGAAAATAGAGGGATTAGCTTTTTCTTTAACCCTATGTTTGGGCTGAGAGGAGTGAAGGGGAGGGGAAAAATGAGGGAAGGAGAATTATTTCCTTTTATTCCCCTTTTTTCTCCCCCTTTCCTTTTCCCTCAACTGGATAAGTAGTCAAATTAAAAGATAAAATAAAGAAAAGTTAATTTTTCCTCTCTCTTTCCTTTCAATTTTTTTATAACCAAATAAAGAATTTTTTTCCCTCCCCTCCTCTCCTCTCCATTCCCCTCAACTAAACATATTGTAAGTGATTGGATTCAATTCCTTATCTATGCTGTGGGAGAAATTGTAGTTTAAATTTGGAGAAGATTTGTGGGAATGTAAAGTTTGATGTAAAGGGCTAAGGTACCCTTTATAACTAAATAGTAGAAAATATTTATTTGTTGGGAAAAAAAAAAAACTAAAAACAAGCTTGCAGATGATAGAATTCTCCTGCTAAACAGAACCATTAATTTAGCAAAATACTTTCAAGGATTACAATGCTTCTCTTTGTCCAGATATGTTTATGGGAGTACATATCTTTCTTGACCCGTAGACTTTGCAACCTTGGATATAATTGAGATAGCCTTAACATGGAGGCATGTCAGGTGGTGGTGGTAACATTTTGGCCTCCGGCGGTTCGCCATCTTTAACTATGAACGCCGTACCCATGCCCCATACCATGTGTCGATCAATATGGCAATGCATGTGCCACACTCCTATTCAAGAAGAAAAAAGAAACAGAAAAACAGAAAAAGAAGTCAATGGTGATAACAACCATAACAATTTTGAAAATGTCGGTCCAAAATGCTTTAATTCCTGATTTTAGAGGGTAACAGCACCAATTAAAGTTTGAACATTTGCATTAATTGTAAGTGTGTAATGAGTTGGAGAACCCCTTGAACAATCAATAAAACTAATTTGCTATTTTGCTGTTTTATTTATTTTTTTTCTTCTTGCTTGAAACAAATGGAAGAAATTAAACAATCATAAAATGCAGGAACCACATATCCAAAGAAATCTACGGATTAATAGTTTGTATTACATGTTTTAATAAACTTTATTTTGAAGATAAAGCTTATACGTACCAGGATTGTTAGCCTTGAATCTTATGGCCATCCATCCATCTCTTGGAACATGAATGGTGTTTTGAAGAGGAGGGTCCACCAGATTGTACGTTAAGGGATCCTTGTCCTTATCGAAATTCCCTAAACCCAATCCCACAACATAAAAACTATGTCCATGAAGATGCATTGCATGGTCACTACCTTTTACCAAGTTTGTCGCCTGGAAAACAAGCTCCACGGTGGAATTGTAATCTAGTACTCTCACTTCCGTTCCTAGTTGCGGAATCTCCCACTCCGTCGGTAAATAATCAGCAGTGAAGTCAAAAAATAATTGAGGAAAATCAGGAAGATTGGTCCCATACACCCCTTGAATGCAGCAATAGTAAGCTTGTAATATATCAATGCTGGGATTGAGGAAGCTTACGTTGTTCACACTGGCTATGAATCTCAGCTGCTCACCAGCTGCACATAAGATTTTTTTATAGAAGCTAAACAAAATAATTTTTTTTTGTTTGACTTTGAATTATTTAATAAGAGATAACTCTCTTTCATTCTTAAACTCACCTCACTCATATATTGTATGACCTAAATTCATAATTTTTAGCTCAACTTGGAGAAGAAATTACCACTAAGCAACTAAATAATTGTTACTATAACTAAATATATTCTTTTAGGTCTAAATTTTGAGGGCTCACACTTTCATCCTTAATCTTTTTTTTTTTATAAGTTTATCCTTAATCTTTAAAATTAAGTAATTGGCTCCTTAACCTTTTAATAATTACCCCTTATTTGGTTTGAGGAAAATTGGGGGAGAGGAGTGAAGAGAAATGGAAGGGTATCATTTTCCTTCCATATTCCTCCCCGCCCTTCCCCTTCTCTTGGTTAGACTAAATTACAAAAAGAATTAGGGCAAAATATAGGAAAGTCGCTCTCTTGCTCTCCAATTTTTTGTGAATCAATTAATAGAGAAATTTCTTTCCCTCCATAACTTTTTTTCTCTCAAACCAAATAAGTTTGTAGGTGTATATGTGTGCCTATATATAAAGAGAGAAAGAGAGTATTAATGTTCTTTATGGTATTAATTTAACCTAACTAATTTTATGGAACAAATCACCACCATCCATTGATATTGGACAAATTTTCACCAATAATT
>BPVZ01000169.1:486648-503770 GCA_020521535.1 Rubroshorea leprosula | reverse complement strand
CTTTGTCACAGCATGGAGCTCTTCCCATGATCCCTGCAAGCTAGTTCTCTCTTGCAATGCTGTCCTTGTGAACCAAACGAGGGCAGAAAGAAAAGGATTGAAGGGTCAAATAAGTTTGGCCCCCTAGATGAAAACTCTGCTACTGCAGGTGCTCTTGATCTTCCGATGACGGTTCCTCCGAAGATGATTCGAGCTCTGGGATTCCTGGTGGAGTTTATGTATGCCTTAAGATGTATTGCCTCTGCGTGGCCAAGCAAAGTTGCTGGCAAGACATGGGCATCCACAGAGTCTTCTTCCAAGTTTATCACTGTGTTTGCCAGTATCATTGCAGCACCACCAGCCTCCTTTACTACTTCACCCTTCTTTGCCCTACCGTTCACACCTCGATCACAGACCACCATCTTTCCTCGAACTTTTGATCTTGGAAGGGACCCTCTTAAGCAAAATTCACTTCCCGTGTTCCCTTTGGTAACGTAAACAACTTTAAGTTCACTTCCAGAACCTGGCATCTGCTTTCCTGGGGACAATGATTCTCCGTAAAGGAGTTTTCTGGTACCCATTCGATCTACGGTTGGAAACCTCCGGTCGAGCGTGCTTGCACCGATGGTAGCAATCCAGGGGGCTGTGTTGGCTACTGAGCTTTGAATTGGGCCATTATTCCCTGCAGCACAAATGACTGACATTCCATGCTCCATTGCTCTGAAACGGGCGGGATTGGTACACATCAGCATCCAACGTGTGAAAAAAACGACAGCTGGCACAGGCTAAACGGAGATCGTGACGGTGATGACGTCAACTGTTAGATAATGATCGATTTGGGTAAATCGATACTTTTGGGGTGTCATTTGTCCCTGCTTTTTTTTGAGGGGTGGATCCGTCCCTACCCATATTTGTCAGGGGGTGATTTGAGGGTTTTGCCTTTTTTTTTAAAAAAAAATGGGATTGGGAATATAAAACATTATCTTTTCTGTAAGACTCAAAAAAAAAAAAAATACAAGTAAATAAATTTTAAAAAAGTTCCAAACCTTTAAGATCAATTAAAAATAATTTTATTCTTTTTAAATCAAGAATCTTCTAAAATTACTTAAAATAGTCCTATTACTTTTGAATAGGGCATGCCTAGACCTTTCAACTCAATCGCATTATCATGCTTTTTATTAAATTATGTTAAAATAAACTAAAATTTTATTTTAATTTTTTACTAAAAGCAAGTACAATAATAAAGTTCTTTTTGTTACTTAATATTTTGTTAATTCCATATTATCACAATTAATATCATTCTATGTAAACTCATATTTTAATATATTTAACCTCTAAATTGAACACCTAACAAAAACATCTTTCACTATTGCTTATATCTAACAAAAATTTCTCAAAAAGTTGGACAGCATATTTAAAAAGATTAGGACTGTTTTGTACTCGACCTCAAAGGCATAGGATGTTTTTCAAATTTACTCAAAAGAAAACAATTTAGTCAATATGGTAAACAGAAAATTTCTTTAAAATAAAAAAAGATAAATAAATAAATAAAGGGGGACGGAAGCTGAGAATAAGAGATAGGGAAAACAGGCAGACACCAAACCAAAACCTTGCGTCTTTTCTGCCCCGGAAGGTAGAACCCAAGATAGAGCAGAAGAAGGGTCCGAAGGTAATATTTTCATCTTGGATGTTCTTTCCTTTGCTGGGTTTTGAATATCTTAGCTTCTGATTCGTTTTTTGGTACAATGTTCCGGCGTTAATTGCTGGTGGGTTTGTGGATTTATCGTTTACTGGGTTTTATACTTGGGTTTCTGCATATACTTCTTTCAATTGGCTTTGTTCCTCGAACTCTCGGAAGTGGGTGGACGAATTTTGTTTGTTCTATGTCATTTTACGACATGGGTTTCCTCTGGTTTCTGGTAATTTGTTAGCTGTCCTGTGGTTTGTGAAGTGGGTATTCAGATGTAGGACATGTTGTTTTTAAATTTCCTAGGTTTATTATTTTGTGATTTAAGGTAGTGGGTAGTTTAGATTTGGCTGTTTTCGGTGATATCAGGGCATGATGACTGATGATTGACCTGTGCTAATAGCATGGTTGCTGCAGTTTGATGCTACTATTTGTTTTTGATTTATGTTCTTAGGGCGATTTACTGCATAGTTTGATTTTTAGCTGCTAGATCTATCTCTTTCTACAAGTTGAATACTTCTTATTTCTTCAGTGTTCATGTTTTCACCGTGCGTGAAGTTCCACTTTAGGGCATGGATGAGTAGATAGAATGATTTTGTTATATTTTGTTTACCAGACAGCTTGAATGGATCCAATATCTGAAGATCATATAGACTTTGGAGATGAGGAATATGGGGGGTCTCAGAAGACACAGTATCCAGGAAGTGGAGCCATACCTGCACTTGCAGATGAAGAGCCGCTGGGGGATGATGATGAATATGATGAGCTCTATAATGATGTTAATGTTGGAGAGAGTTTCCTGCAGATGCACCGTTCTGAGGCTCCAACTCAACCTAGTGGTATGGCCAGTAGTGGTGTTGCAGCTCGGAAGAATGATGGTCCTGAGCCAAGTTTTGATGCTGGGGGTTCAAGAGGTCAAAATATGCCAGGGGCTCCAGTCCATGGTAAATACTCTGCTGCTGGGGCCTCTTTCCCAGAGCAAAATGAGGGGCAACAGGCTATTAACAGATCAGAAATGGGATCTGTCAGTTATCAATCTGGATCATCTATTCAACAAAAGGGGGGTGTCATAGAGATGACACGTGATCCCCAAGTCAAAACCATAGGTTTTCAAGGATTGGCCTCAGCACCTTCCAAGATTGGGGTCAATCCTTCTGATGTGCCTCAAAAAATTGCTAATGATGCTGCTCAGTCATTCAATTCTGGTGCTGTTGGCCCTCAAGGTGTCCCTCAGATTCCAGCAAACCAAATGGGTATGAATTCCAATCATTCTGTGCTGAATGAAAATCAGATTCGGCCACCAGTAGAGAATGGTTCAACCATGCTGTTTGTGGGAGAATTACATTGGTGGACTACTGATGCAGAGCTTGAGAGCGCTTGTTCTCAATATGGAAGAGTGAAAGAAGTTAAGTTCTTTGATGAGAGAGCCAGTGGTAAATCGAAAGGTTATTGTCAAGTTGAGTTCTATGATCCAGCTGCCGCAGCTGCATGTAAAGAGGGAATGAATGGGAATCTTTTCAATGGGCGGGCTTGTGTTGTGGCATTTGCTTCTCAACAAACTCTGAAGCAAATGGGAGCTTCTTACATGAGTCGAACTGAGGGCCAATCTCAAACCCAGTCTCAGGGAAGGAGGATGAATGATGGCTTGGGGAGAGGTGGTAATATGAATAATCAAGGTGGAGAAGCAGGAAGGAATTATGGAAGGGGTGCTTGGGGACGGGGTGGGCAAGGGGGAATTCTTAACAGACCTGGGCCTGGAGGACCAATGAGGGGAAGGGGAGCTGCTGGTGCAAAGAACATGGGTGGAGTTGGAAATGGGGCCGGTGGTATGGGAGGCTATGGACAAGGGCCAGCAGGTCCTGGATTTGGGGGTCCTCCCGGTGGCATGATGCACCCACAGGGCATGATGGGAGCTGGATTTGACCCAACTTATATGGGTCGGGGAGGTGGGTATGGAGGTTTTCCAGGTCCTGGTTTTCCTGGCATGCTTCCACCATTTCCAGCCGTTAATACAATGGGACTTGCTGGAGTAGCTCCTCATGTCAATCCTGCTTTCTTTGGCCGTGGTGTGGCACCTAATGGGATGGGAATGATGGGCTCCTCTGGAATGGATGGTCCTCATGCGGGAATGTGGGGCGATACTAGTATGGGTGGGTGGGGAGGAGAGGAACATGATCACCGGACTAGGGAATCTAGTTATGGTGGGGAAGATGGTGGTTCTGAATATGGTTATGGAGAGGCAAACCATGAGAAAGGAAGGTCAAGTACTGCCTCACGTGAGAAAGATCGGGCTTCTGAGCGTGAGTGGTCTGAGAACACTGACAGGAGGCATCGTAATGAGAGGGATCGAGACTGGGACAGGTCTGAGAGGGAGCACAGAGAGCATAGGTACAGAGAAGAGAAGGATGGCTACCGAGAGCATCGTCAAAGAGACCGTGACTTGGATTATGAGGATGACTGGGACAGGGGACAATCTTCTTCAAGATCTCGAGGCAGATCCCATGCAGTGCCAGAGGAAAAAAACAGGTCTCGATCAAGGGATGCTGATTATGGAAAAAGGAGACGACCATCAGATTGATAGAATGATGCTGTTCATCCTATTTATCAGGTCTTATGAGATCTCACTTTTATCTTCTCTCATGGTTTTCTCCCTCAGGTGCTATATTCATCTATTAGCATTCTCTATGACTTCCGTTGGTCTAGAAGAGAAGTATGGCTCCCTGAGGGAAGAAGTAAGTTCCACTTCCGTTGCTAGGGGGAAGACTGGACTTCCCTTTCCTATGATATTGCATTCTACAGAACAAACTTTAGATATTTGTGTTAGATAATTGGTTTGAGGCAGTGTTTCCTTATGAGACTTTTAGAAATACCTATTTTGTGTTTGTTTGTGTTAGATGTTTGTTATTTATATGATTTTGATGTTGGTAGATTAGCAGCCTTCATAGCTTCTGGATGATTTGGCCCTACATTAATTTGGTTTTGAGAGGGAAATGGATTGGGGAGGTGGAAGATGTGAGATGGTGGGGCACCTTATTATGCTTCCATGACTAATTTAGACATTCCTAGAATATCATTTAGGTGTAAAATATAGTCTAATTGTTTTTTTACTGTTTTTTCCTATTTCTTTTTGGAGCTTGAATTTAAGTTATATTGCTTTACAGTAACTTGTCTCTAACTGTTTCTTTTCCTCCTGTACTGTACTTTTGTTTGTGCTAATTATTCTTGTAGCCGAAATTTACATCCTAAATCTAAGATATAGTGAATGCTTTCCATTAACTGTCATAAAATGCTTGAAATTCAACTTTCCCATTTTTTTGGGTTAAATTTTGGAGAATTGTTGGTTTGATCAAGGAATGCAATTTTTTTGTTTCCTGCCATGTTTTCCAGTTAAGCTCTTTCCATTTGGTTGTTTTGTTTTTGCTTGGGAGTTGGGGCAATTTTTTAAATTTGCCTTTGGGTTTGATTTGGTAATGGTGTTGTATGGGGTTACTGCAACGTATAACCCTACCACAGATATAGCTTTGTTCCATCATACTGCCTTAGCAGTTGAACAGAAAGAATTTTCAGTGCTCTCAGTCATCTTAGATTGTAACAGAGGGTTAGGATTAAATCATAAGTTCAGTTGGTCCGTATGTAGGTTTGTGATCTTTTCCTATGGATTTTTCTGAGTGTCCAACTGAAAGCTCAGGTTTAAAGCTTATACAGAACATGGTTGCTAAATTCCTGGTTGACATTCTTCTTTTTCTTTCTTCTCTTACTGACAATACCCTTGTTCACACCCCCTCTCTTTGAATCTATGCTTCCTTATATTTCTGTAGTTTCATACTGGTCTTAAGTTTTGAACCACTGAACAATAATGATATATTCAACTTTAAAGCAGTGCCCTAAAAACCAAATGCCAATTTCAGAATTATATTTTACCCCGTTATTTAGTGCTCAGTATTTTGGAAGGGTCTGAATATTGATATTTAGTGAAACCCTGGATCTGTCTGTATGCTCTGAATCTGACCAAATCTATTGCTGATAACAGAGGTATAACCATAGGACTGCAAGCAAAACTGAATTCAACTGACCATTCTATGATTTTATGCCTTTTTAAAGATACTATAGTAATAATGTGTCCTGTTGGCAGATTTTGAGATGGTAGCTTTGGCCTTTTCTTTTCTTATGTTCTTCTCTTTTATGTCTATTGACATGGGGGTTTTTCTTATCATCGCTTCCAGGGAGTGGAGTGGCAACTCTTTGTTTTCATGATTGAATCAGCCTGTGTTATTGGCTGGAGCAAGATTTGTTAGATGAGCTGGCTTCATTGAGTTACTCTTTGCTCTGGCCTTTGAAGTGTGTCAAATTATTTTTTCAAGAACCTCTAACCTCAGCAAAGAAAGTAGAGCCTCTACTGAATACTCAATAGGAACATGATGTTGGTGATACATATATAAGCAACACATCCTTTAGTCTACTTGTAATAATAATATTTTTCTTGTAAAGTCGAGTCGGTGTAGTAGATTGACAAGTTGTAATGACCACTTTTGTTGTGTTTCAAAATAGCTGGCACATTAATTAGATTTGTAGGAGTTTTATCCAATATTGGGGGGCTGATGCTGGTTACTAATCTAGACATATTTGTAATATTGCCAATGATGTTAGTTTTTTCAAGAAGAGGCATATATGAGGTAGGATCTATTGTAATATGGGGTTCCTGTTCAAGTTGTAAGTCACCATTGTAACATGTAATTCCTGGTTTTTCTTAAGGGCTTTTACCTCCGTCAATGCACAAAGGATTCAAAGAGCTTTGTATTTAACTTCAGTAGGGATGAGGAGTTGCACATTGCTGCTTCATTCTGTGTTTTACCAAGCAGAAAAATTTTGGGTTGGTTTGGTTCTTTCATCTGTACAGAGTTGTATTTATGTTTCCTTTTACAAAGTTTTGGAGTCTACTTTGCACAAACTGTTTCTTATGTATTGCTGTAAATTTTGTGGTGATGTTTCCTCATGTACATGTTGTACTGTATGTCTTGTACAGATTAAGTGTTCTAGTCTTTTATAAGGATAGATAGGGTAGCATACGATGTATTGTGCCATCCTCATTCTTCTTTTGCATATTTGTATAGGAGCAAGATGTTGTTACTGGAGGAGTTTGTAGCCAGATTCTTCCATTTCATGGTAGGATAAATTCTATTTTGGTTGATGAGAAAAGCTGTTACTTGTAAGAGTTGCACATAATCTGCCCGTTAGCCAGGTTCCATGTGCGCATATGCTTTTCTTTTTATTGTTTTAATTTACAGATCTGTTTTCTTGTGATGATCTTGTTTTGTGTTACAATGTTAACGTATATGGTTCTGCCACTAGGGGAAGACTGGGTATGTGTCTGATACCCTTTTTATGTGACTGGGTATGTGTTTGATACCGTTTTTATTTGCCATACTCGACGGGTACAGGGCTTATTTTTCACGAAATTTTGAAGTGGGGATTATCTTTCACTACCGTGTCAAGTTTGGTGACTAGTTCATCTTTATTGCCAGCAACATATAACATTTATAATCTTACATGGTATGTAAGTTATGATGTATTATTATATGATTAATTCTTTATTTGGGGTCACGTGTGATATTGTATGGCATTGGAAGAAGTATATCATTTTCAACAACATAAAAGTAGGAAAAAACCGAGATCTTAGAGTTGCAACTCCTTTTATTCTCTCATTATTCAGTTCAGAATTATTGTGCCTAACAGAATGAATTCAATAATTCTTTTTAAAAAAAAAAATTCAAGGCTGCGCCATGGCAACCATTGTTGCATGCATGCATGCAGCCAGCTTAGAGAACAAAGTATCCAGCAATGGCAGCAGCTCCAGCAGCGGCAGAGACCCCAAGGGCGCTCGCACCGCTGCCACTGGGAGCATGTGCGGGGGCACCAGCATGAGCTTTAGCATCCTCGGCGCTGCCAATTGGTGCTGCAACAGCATCAATACCGTCGCTCCCAGGGGCTGCAGCAGAATCATCAGTGTTTCCAATGGCATCATCGTTTCCACCAGCAGCCGCTCCGGTTGCCTGTGCAGGTGCGGCTGCGGAGACCATCCCAACAACGGTGACAAGGAGGAGAACAAGAATAACAACCTTGCTGGCCATTTTGATTTCTTCGGGGAAGGGTTTTTAGGTATTTTTGGGGTTTTGTTTTCGGTAATGTACAAAGATTGCAGCTTTTCCCTTTGGAATTAATGTAGAGAAGAACTGCAGAAGATGGTTTTGTGAAGGGGATATAAATAGCATTTTGTTTGTAATAATGGGTTTTGTTATGGCTTTGCCGGCGAAATTGTTGTGCGAGTATTGAGCAAAACCATTTATTTGGCATGCCAATTCCAATTACAGGGCGGTTGCCATTTTGGGTAATTTTGCAGGTGGTGAGGAACTTAATGATGACCTTTTCAACCCTTTTCAACCGTTGGCATATATGAACCTTGAATCAGGTCTTCAAAGAGTTGGTGGAGAAAGAAGTGAAGTGCATAAGAAAGAAGAATAGATTTAAGAGAATTGTAGAAGTTTAGGGCAAAGATTTTAAGCAATCACGTAGACAACAATGGTAGTATGTTAAAGATGTGTTTAAAGTTACTTTTTTATAATGTATTTTCACACATCACAAGTATTAATTTATTATAATTAAATTAATTTTAATTAATATTTTATATAGTTTTATAGTTATATTAATATTTATGGTTTTTTTAAAAATAATTATCAAATAATAATATAATTTTTTTCATAATAAAACATTAAAAAACCTATAATTATAATATCTTATAGTAATTCTAAATACATTTCAAGACATAAAAAAATTTTATTGTATTTTTAACATACCACTAACATGATATCTCAAGTTAATAAAAACACACCATCTTAACTTTTCACTCATAAATGATTAATGAAATGTGAAAAAAGAAAAGGCTAAGATGATGTGCTTTTATTGTCTTGAGATACCACAAACGTGGTATCCCGAGATACAGCAGAATTCCTTGAAGACATGAGGGTAACCACCTCTCTAAGCTTTTCATTGCTCCTCAACCTACACGGTATAATTGAAGGGCTTATTATTTCTAACTCTAAAAGGAGATTTAGGGCTTAAACCTTACGTTACAAAGTTTGAGGGTTTAAAATTAAAACCCTAACAAATTTAAGGACTTAAGTTATATGATTTCTAGTAAAGATTTTCTGGTGTAATGGGCTTAACCCAATACAATAAAATCTAAGCCCAAAAGCTATAGATCCAACCCAAGAAATGCAAATTTCTAAAAATTACGATCTCGCCAGTGAGTTAACGAGTTAGGGCTTCTACACTCTTCTCTTCCCCCTCTGCATTTCATTTTTGAAAAGCTGCGAGGAGCTCGACGGTGAAGGAGGAGAAGACGGTGAGATCTTGAGGAGAAAGAAATGGCGTTGGCGTTTGATGAGTTCGGGAGGCCGTTCATTATAATCAAGGAGCAGGAGCAGAAGACGCGGCTGAGGGGACTCGAAGCGCAGAGGGCCAACATTTCTGCTGGAAAAGCTGTCGCTCGGATCCTCCGGACATCGCTCGGTCCCAAGGGCATGGACAAGATGCTCCAGAGCCCTGACGGCGATGTCACTATCAGTTAACTCTCCACACCTTTCCTCTTTTTAAAATTTTCTTGTTTCCAATTTTGTTTTAATCTTCTGTGTTGATCTTGTAGCTCAGGTTTCATTGTTGCTCCCTTGTAAAAATTGTTGGTTGAATCACTAGGGTTTGTGCCTTTTCTCGTTGGTTATGGCTCTGTTTTCTATTAATGATGAAATATAAATGAATAAATTTTCTGTTTAGAGCTATGTGAGGTAAATTTTTAAAGTAGTTTGAGGTAATGAATTAGTCATGAGCTAATTAGGAAAGTTATAGTGAAGAACAATGTTCTAGTGTCTGTTGAATCCTTTTGGATAGATGCCTGATTGAATTGTTTAGCTAATCAAATATTCTATTTTAGTATTAGGAAGATACTTCTGATCACTTGGTTTTTTAGCGTTGCTTCTTTTGCATGCTACTTTTAGTGTATTGCATGTAGTCTCACTCCCCATTAGTAAGACATATAGGGTTGTTAAGAAAAAAAAATAAGGATTTGAGGTTGGAATTGTTGTTGGTATGCTTATTAACGGAGAGGTTTTCTTACATTTTATTCCTTTTCTTGCCAGCAAATGATGGTGCAACAATCTTAGAACAAATGGATGTTGACAACCAAATTGCCAAGCTGATGGTGGAGCTATCTAGGAGCCAGGATTATGAAATTGGGGATGGAACAACTGGTGTTGTTGTCATGGCTGGTGGACTTCTGGAGCAGGCTGAGCATTTACTAGAACGAGGAATTCATCCCATAAGAATTGCAGAAGGATATGAAATGGCTTCTAGAATAGCTTCTGATCATTTGGAGCATATAGCTCAGAAGTTTGATTTTGGAATGACAAATATAGAGCCTTTGGTTCAAACTTGCATGACTACTCTGTCATCAAAAATGTAAGTCCACCCTTTTCTTGGCCAACCCCACTCCCAATCTTTTCAAAATGCATAAAAAAACATCCATATTCCAACTTTGGTGGTTGTTGGCAGTATGATACCTTGTTATGTTACTGTTAGATATTTTGGTAAAATTTCTATAAACATATATATATTCTACAACAGTTGGTTGTTCATATTCCATCTCAATGCTATTCTGTTTTTTTGCAGAATAGTTTATTCTTGACATATTTCATACTTGTGCAAACTATAATTTTGTCAATTCACCTTAAGGATCTGTCAAATCAGATGTGGTATTGTTCCATCGTGCCTATCAATATGATGTTAAATGTTATCACTTGCATAATAATTCCCCATATCTAATGATGCTTCTCTTGACACATTGCCACTGTTCAATTGCGCTTGAGTACTCTTAAATAAAGAGAGTTGTTAGCATAAATCTTTTTGGTTATGTGGATGCAACTTTAGTTAGTGGAAATGTCTCAAAATTTGATTTCTTAGCTTCTCTGGACCCTGAGGAACTAGGAAGTTTGCTCAATCTGGATAGCTAGTCCTGTGGGCCAGGTTTTTACCCTTTTTGAATTATTCCTGAATACCCCTAGTTATTAAAAACTCTTCATTTTAATCTATTTCTATATTTACAGAACTGATATTGCCAGGGCTGTTATGGCCGTGACAAGCGTGTTTACTTTTCATGCTGGAATATTGAACCAAGTACATTAGGTAGCAGTTTGTGCATTTGAAATTGATTCAACTGTCATCTAGTTATTTATTGGTAGTTAGACCCATAAAATTGGCATTAAGAGAGATTGCAATCAGACAATCAGTAAATAATTTTTCTTAAAGTTTTGATGATCAATGATGATGGTTGTTACATAGATTATGTACTCTGAAAGTCTGAATCTGTAACAACTTGTTATTTTGCAGTGTGAACCGGTGCAAGCGCAGTTTGGCTGAGATTGCTGTTAAAGCAGTTCTAGCTGTTGCAGATCTAGAGAGGAAGGATGTGAATTTAGATCTAATTAAGGTGGAGGGAAAAGTTGGGGGGAAGTTGGAGGATACTGAACTGATATATGGAATTACTGTAGACAAAGATATGAGCCATCCACAAATGCCAAAGCAAATTGAAGATGCCAAAATTGCTATATTGACTTGCCCATTTGAGCCACCAAAACCAAAGACTAAACATAAGGTTGACATTGATACTGTGGAGAAGTTCCAAACTTTGCGTCAGCAAGAGCAGAAATATTTTGATGACATGGTTCAGAAATGCAAGGTGGGGTTTCACATTTTAGCTGAGTTTTTTTATTTCTATCACAATTATTGTATGTACTTCTACTTCTCATTTGCATGCCCATCTGCTCAGACAATCAACGTGTCTGCCTTTTTTCCCTGCTGTAGTTCTATGGTGATGTATCTTGTGGCAATTTCCTTTCGGAAGTTTGGGGTGATTAATTAGGCTGGAAATTATCTTTTTGCAGGATGTTGGTGCTACACTGGTAATCTGTCAGTGGGGTTTTGATGATGAGGCAAATCATTTGTTAATGCACAGGAACTTACCTGCTGTCAGATGGGTTGGTGGTGTGGAGTTGGAGCTCATAGCAATAGCAACAGGTTAAAAGGCATTCAGCTTATTTGTACTTCTAGGCGGTCTATCTTGGGTTAGGATAAATATTTATGAGTTAACTGTAAACGTACTTCATTTTATTTTCTTATAATCAATATTATTGTATTCTGACAGGTGGAAGAATTGTGCCAAGATTTCAAGAGTTAACCCCTGAAAAGTTAGGAAGGGTATGTTTTTGTCCACTTCTTTTTTGCCAATCTAATTCAACTAGACATGTATGTTAAAATATTTTCATAAATCCCTTGTCTAGAATTTCAGCATCTTAAAAATTTCAGCTTGATTTTGTGATGGTTTGTTTTAACTGAATGTGACTGGAAACTTAATTTGCCA
The DNA here is from genome assembly GCA_020521535.1 of Rubroshorea leprosula. NCBI lineage: Eukaryota > Viridiplantae > Streptophyta > Magnoliopsida > Malvales > Dipterocarpaceae > Rubroshorea > Rubroshorea leprosula. Next base: position 491,639 of record BPVZ01000169.1, on the reverse strand, counting down.
AGCTATTCTATTTCTCAGGCTGGTTTGGTTCGTGAGAAGTCCTTTGGAACAACAAAAGATAAAATGCTGTACATTGAACACTGTGCAAATTCAAGGGCTGTAACCATATTTATTCGTGGAGGTAGATATTTTACCTTGTCCTTTTTCTGTCACAATTGGCTTGTTTCGGCTTATATACCATCTTTTGTTGATAATGTTTAGTTTTTTGTTGAAATTATGGATTTTAATTAGACAAGTATTGAATTCTTGACTGCCAATATGAGGTATGATGTTATGGTAAAATAGTGTGATAGCTTCAACCTAGTTAGCTTACATGCATGTTCTGTTTTGTGAACTGGGAATAAGAATAATGAGACATGTAAATTTTAGTAGATTGATGTGGCTGAAGCAGTAATTGCTTTCAAGGGTTGAATATCTCATACAAATCTTTGGCCTTTTTTACAATGCATTAGGTAACAAGATGATGATAGAGGAGACAAAGCGAAGTATCCATGATGCTTTATGTGTGGCTAGGAATCTGATACGCAATAATTCTATTGTCTACGGTGGCGGGTCAGCTGAGATTTCTTGTGCAATTGCTGTAGAGACAGCTGCAGATAAATATCCAGGAGTTGAGCAGGCAAGAAAGAACTTGGACACATGGATATATGTTTATTGATATTATTCCTTTCTGGGGGTTACGCATCTGACATTGAGGATGTGTTTGTTTGTTTTGTGTTTTGTGTTTTTATTTTTATTTTTATTTTTATTTTTATCTGCAGTACGCTATCAGGGCTTTTGCAGATGCTTTGGATTCTATTCCCATGGCGCTGGCAGAGAATAGTGGGCTCCAACCTATTGAGACACTTTCAGTTGTGAAGTCACAGCAAATTAAGGTAGTAACGATTATGTCCACTTTCAGCTCACACGTTCTCAGTACCATACGATGTTGATGGATTCTGATTTTGATTTTATATCCAATCCTTAGGAGAACAACCCGTATTGTGGAATTGATTGCAATGATGTTGGCACAAATGATATGCGTGAACAAAATGTGTTTGAGACCCTCATTGGCAAGCAGCAGCAAATCTTGCTGGCAACACAAGTTGTCAAGATGATATTGAAAATTGACGATGTTATCTCCCCATCAGAATACTGATACAGTGGGCCTGTTTTTCATGTGACTCCTTAAATCAAGGAATGAGAGTGACGTGTTGATTTATATGGCATCTCAGTAATTTTCGGACCATTAATTCCCCCTTTTTTTGGCCGAAACCATATATTCCCTTGATTGAAGCATCTTTGGTTATTTTTTTGAATTGTCATTTATTGGCCTTGTAGAACTATTACCCTTGTGATCAGTTGCTTTTGTTTATTTTGCTTATTTTGCTTGTTCTTTATCTCTTCATTCATTTGACGCCCATTTCGATCCCTGGCTGGGGCCTCGATTATGATTTGGTGCAAGGTACCTGGTCGATATCCGGGTCTTTTATTCTATGGTCCATTACGAAGTACTTGCTAGAGGAAAGTCCCCTGGTCCCATATGCTGGCTAGGACGCGCAATTTAGCCCTCTATTTGTGTCCTTGTTGATGCCCAACTTCCTAAGGCGTTTATGTCCTTGTCTCCATTCGCAGTACATGAACATAGGCTATCGGCCTATAAGATTTAGCCGCTTCTGTCCGATGCGTCGGCTGCGCTCTTTCCTTTTGCTCTCTTCTTGTACTAGTTTTTCCCATGGCTTGCAAGGAACTGAGGTTAAAAACTAATGTTTAGTTCCCATATAAGTTTAATCCTAGTTAATTCCACCGAATGTCATTGAGCCTGTACTAAACTCCGCGTAATCCGCACCAAATGACGCTCTTTTTTATTTCTACTTTTTTTTTTTGGAAAAAAGTAAATGGTACTTGGCAAAATGCGGAATGCACTTAGCATTGCTCAACCGCAAAATTTTATTTATTCCTATAATTCATTTGCTACTATATTATGGATGGGATGGAAGTTGCCTGAAACACGGGTGATGTTCTTTATGGCAACTGGCATTGTTGGGAGGCAGAGACCTAATAACGAACGCAATTGTCCCTTTCTAACCCAAAAATTGCGTCGGCTGAGCTGAGCAGTAGGATGAGAATTTCCTGCCTCCAAACAAGAACTAGGCAAAGGCAAAAATGTAGTTGTAAGCGGTGTACGCAATCAATTCGTAGAAAATGAAAATGACTCATTATCCGCGGAACAATGACTGCATATATCTATATCTCAATATCATATTTTGATCCGATCAAAAATAGGTCATTCATCGACAAAATGATGAATCACACCCACGTCTTTTAGTATGTGAAGCATTTATTGAAGCGAATAACAAGTAGGGGCAATGTTACTTCAAACATTCAATTTATCAACTCTTGTCCTCATTTCAACTTCCAGCTCCTGGGAAAGAGGCTAAGGTTGTAGGGTGTACATTGAAAAATAAGAATTACCAATATACAGGAAGAATTAGGATTTCTTGTAATTACTACTGCCCACATTACTCTCTCCTCTTCCAAAATTATATTATTAGCTAACATCATCCTAATTAACAACGTGACCCCTTCTTGCAGCCTAGTGCTCCGGCAGCCGCCGTGATTGAGCTCACAAGTGAAGACGGTCTCGCACTCAGGCTCGATGCCTTGGCATAACTCGAAGACGCTCCTGCCCCAGATGCTGTGAAGAATGCTCCGTTCAACATCAAGTCCCCTTCCGACCTCCAATTCCAATTCTTCCATTCACTCACCGGAGCATCCTCATGTTTTGTAACCTAAATTTTGAGATACATTAATGCTCTAATAAAAAAAAAAAAAATCTCAATTCCAGAAAAAGATCAAGAAACTAATAAACCAAAATAGTTAACCACATTCTTACCTCTTTGTAGAATTTACCATCGGGAGCAAGAAATCTATTCCCTTGACTATTAATTGTAGGAGACGCACTTCCACCAATTGCATACATCTCCCAGTGGGTATAATCATTATTCACCACATGAAAATAACCTTGCCTACATCTGCATTTCACAAAATAAATCATTGTCAAATAGCTGGCAATCATAATCACGATATTTTAAGTTAAGTCGTATCTCGTATAGATTATTTTTTAATTTTATTTTAATTTTTTAAAAATAAAAAATTAAAATGCAATATAAATAACATAATTTAAACTATTAAATGTGGGTGAGTTCTCTAAAATTAAATCTATTTTGGAATCAAAACAGGATTCTCTCCCTATAATTTAATTATGACTAGAATTTGATTACCTGGGCATTCTTTGTACAAGCCCTTCTCCGAAATGGTTAAAGGCAATAGTGACTTGCATGTTCTTGTCCCTAGTATAGGTGTCACTGTGGCCCAAGAGCATAACCTTATCGTGGTGGGTCATGTAATTGTTTGAGATGGTGATGGCTGTGGATCCATGGATGGCATCAATTAGCCCATCGTTGCAGTTGGACAGAGAGCAGTGATCCACCCACACGTGGCTGCCACCAAATATCGACACACCGTCGCCGTCCGACACCGTCCGCCACCCATAATGCTCCGGTGTGTCTCTCACGTAAGCATTCCCGCCTCTCTTGCAATCATGAATGTTGATACCGTGGATTATGATGTTGGTCACGTACTGTATTGTAATGCAGGGGCCACCGGCGATGTGAACGCTGGCGCCTCGGCCGTCGATGGTCTTGAAGGAGTTCATAATCAGCTCCTCCTTCAGCTTGATCACCATGTCACGCGCGAAGGTGATCCACAGAGGCTCTTTCTGGATGACGGCGTACCTGAGCGTCCCCGGTTTTGGGTTCACCGGATCATTGTCGCCGGAGTCGGTGACCACGTAAATCTGCCCGTCTCTGCCGCCAATGGCATGCTTGCCAAACCCAATTGCGCAGTCGGCTAGCCGCTGGCGGTTCTTCTCCCAATTGGGGTCGCACCGCCAGCAATCGTCTATGGGATTGCCGGTTCCACATGAGAGATATCCCAATTTCCTCCTGGCCATGGTGGCATTGTTGATTTTCCTGCAACACCCGTTAATATTCTATCAGCAACAGTCAAGTTAGTCACTACTAATTCTAGTTACAAACAAAATTCGAATTACTATAACTAACTTATTCGAATTAGTATCTACTAATTTTAAAATTAAATGCAAATGCAAAACTTCTTTTCTTGGTTAGATAGCTAAGAACTAACTTGTTCGTTGAAAAAAGCAAAAATTGAAACAAAATGCCAAAAAAAAAAAAAATCCAAAGGTGGGTCTGGAATTGGCTTACTCATTCACTTCTTGAACAACCAACTCAGGATCTTGAACAGGGGAACAACATATGAAGGTGGGAGAAAGGAGAGGAAAGAGTAGAAGTATTATTGAGAAGAATTGAAGGAATGCCATTAAAAGTTTCTTACGAAGTAGGAGGAGGAAATGTGAAGAAGAAAATTATGCCGTATGGAGAGAAATGGAGGGGGTTTTATAAACGGAATGAGTGAGATTGAATATTGTTTTAATAATTAAATATGAAGTCTAAAATTAAATTTATTAATAAATAAATATTATATTTTATGTTCCTCACACATAAATTAAGTGGTTTAGCATTTGATTGTTTGTGAAAACACCTCCCAAAGGTTTAAGTTCATGGTGATTTCTTTCCCCATTCTCTTTTAATATTATAGATTTGATTGTAATTTGTTCAAAAAATATATATTATTTTTTAAGATGAGTTTAAAGTTTCAATTATGAGATAGCATTTAAAAGAATTAATTTTTTTAATGTATTTAGTTAATATAAGAGTTATATTATTAAAATTAATTTTAAAAAATTAGTCTCAAATTAATAAAAATTGAAATATGATACCTTAACCGTAAATTATTATTATTATTTTTAAAAAAATTAAATTTGAGTTTTTCTATTTTTTGCCTGAACACTGTTACGGAAGGGTCCCAGTGTGGCAGTTTGGGCCGTTGGCCCTTGATAGTGGCATTTAATTTTTATTGAAAAAGCAATG
>BPVZ01000169.1:475042-486548 GCA_020521535.1 Rubroshorea leprosula | reverse complement strand
AACTCTTTATTATTCCTTACAACATAATCTAGTAATAGATGACCCTCTACCATCTATACCTAATTGTCTATTTTTCATAGCTGCGTATGGCATAACATTTACCCTTTTTTGTTGGTAAGTGAATTTTCCAGTGAATGTAAGGCTTTCGGTGATAAATTATAAGACCACAAATCTTAATTAGTGCAATATACTAGTACACCGACACTGCCTAAAACATTCCTGTCGGTTCATTGTTGGATATGGAGACCCCAATGTTCCTTTCTTTCACCATCACACTTTACTTCTCTTTCGTTTTTCCCTTCCGAAAGAACAAAAGAAGTTACCATATTGATTTGAAGCCTTCCCTAAAGAGCCATAATCACTTTCCCAGTTCTTCTTCTGTTTGGGGTAGAGTTTAAATCCCTAACTCAAAAGCATATACATATATGTATATTAAGAGACAAATACAAGGGTCTTTTCCCTCGATGCTCTAGTTTCGAGAATCTTCTTTCAAAACTTTGATGCTGCACCCAGTTGGGTTCGGTTACGAATATGTACAAACTACAAATTACATTGATTCATATGATATAATTAAGGCCTGTATATTTTTACTGCTACATCAGAAGTCTCATTTATCTAAACACTTCAATAGGATTATAGTTTTTCTTCTTCAATTTTGCTGGTCATTCTGTTACTAAAACCCACTGCCTAAAATTGCAGATCCCATAAATTCCGTGGATCTATAGTAAAGAACTTTAGGTTTAACCTTTTTAATTCCTAACAAGCCAAAGTCCTGATTGCCCTGTCAACTTTTATGATAGGTATATGTATAACAATGTAGGCATCATTAATACAGCTTTGAATTTGGTGATACCATATCTATAGCCCTCCTTTTCCATGCGCAAACAGTTTGATTGCCACCACCCAAATCACATGCATAGCTATAAAAGTTTCAACAGGGACATTTATAGAACTTTGAGGACTTTTTTTTCTCTCAAAATGGTGACTCTGCTGACCCTTTTCTACTGGGAACCCATGTTCTCCCATGTGGGTTGTGTTCCCTCCTCTCCAGACCCTGCACTTCCGGAATCTAATCCATGCCCTTGTTTTTTCTTCTCCAGTAACCTACACCTATTCATTCTTGGCAGCCCACCATCTTCAAAAACACAACGGTGGGCTCAAGGACAGACCACAAAATGCAAGCTAATATTAGAGCCTCCCCCTTCCAACCTTAGACCCATCTTTGAACAACAAATTAAACATCTTAATACACTTGCCACGTGTTAGAACTTAATTCAACCAACAATCACAACAACAAACTCAAGATCGGTTAGTTTTAAAATGTTTGGTATGAGATGATATTTCAAATACATTCTTTTAAAAATATATGGAGAGCGGTTTATCTAATAACAAACGCCCCGTAATGTATATAGTTCACGTTCAGACGTACCAAAAAGGGGAATCGAACCAATGATGACAAAGTATAAATGCAATGCAAGCCAATGATAGCTAAAGCACACACGAAAATGCACTATTGTCCCGTGTCTAGTGCGTGGAAGGATAAGATCATCCCGTTGTGGCACTATTAAAATGATTTGAAATTTGAGTCAATCTTTGCCCCCAAATTCATTTTTCTATCACGGAAATGGTACCATTCACATTGTCCTTCATTAGTACTATTATACGAGGGAAAGGCATTTTGATTAGACTAATAATTTCCACCGACACTTTGCACAAATTTTATTTCATGTATCAATTATATATTATTTTTTACAATAATTAGTAGTTTTCTAGTTTAAACTGTATTAAACTATGAAAATCAAATTATTATATGAATGGTCAATTTTATATGATCTAAAATACTAAAGATATTTTTTCTTTGACGATATGTAAATACTACATACATTGCGTTAGATTACGTTACTAGGCTTTTTCAATCACCAATTCAAGGCTTCGTAAATCATTTTCATGGTAAAAGTTTTAATTATTATTCATATAAGTTGTTATAGTAAATCATTGTCTTATAGTAAAAATTTTAATTATTATTCATATAAGTTGTTAAATTTTTATTTAAAAGTTATGTCTAAAAAAATTAAAAAGTCAAATTAAATCTGCTAAATATAAATAGAGAGAGTAATCATTTTTCTATTAATTATAAATACCATTAAAAATTGTTAATATTGCTAAGTATCCATAGCACATTTTCTCTATGATCTTGCTCACTCTTAACATTGTAGGTAAGGTTGAGTAGAGTTGTAATTGAGCTAAATAACTTACAAGTTATTTACGAAGTAACTTAATTCAAACTTAAATAATAACTAAACTCAAGCTCAAGTTTAATCTTAAAATCAATGACATTATCAAATTACTTACAAACTACTCATAAATGGATGATTAAAATAAAATATATAGTATTTTATATAAAATAGTATTATATTTATTTTACAAAAAAAATATTGTATAATTCGATACAACTAAAATTGTTGAATGAGGATAACTCCTTAATATTAAAAGCTATCTCCTATTCAACATTTCTCATTTCATATATAATTTGATACAATTTAAACTTCAAAACAAAAAACTCTAATTATATTAGACTTAAGGAGTAACTCTATTTTGATTTTGAAAGCCTATTGAGTTTAAACTCCACTCTTCAAAGCCTTAATAAGGCTCGAGTGTGATTCTACCTCGAGCTCTAATAATGAGGTTGGACTTTTATTTACAACCCCAGCTATTAATGGGACAATCAATGCTAGATTCGAAAATAATGAGAGAGGAGACTAATGGATGATTGTGCGCTAGCTTTCTTTCTTCTATAATGAATCTTGGCAATAAAATAAGATGCATTTTGTGTTTTGTTTTGTAAATCATTGAGCAGGGTTAGCCTATCTTCTGCCTAATGCTTCATTATTATAGGCTACAACTATATCATTATAAACTCTAAGTGATGAATAAAATATACTTTTAAAATGCCAATGTCACTAATCACACTCATTAATAAATAATGTTGGAAGGAAGAAGTGAACCCCTTAAAAATAATTGATCCATGTGCTAAGTTAGTAGTCATAAGTAGCAAGTGCTCCAAAAGAGAAATCAAATATTAATGGGCCAAAGCCCTTTATTTAGTATCCAAGTTCCTATCATGATTCATGATTGATGTGGATTCCTTTTCTTCCCATCATTTTCACTTTGAAATTACATTTTTCTAGTAATTCCACGTTGACAAAGTTGGATCCACTATGGATTTGTTCATCCATTTATTGATATATAAGGATTGCTTCTTTCTAGCAGGTTTTGGGGGGGGTGGGGGGTGGGAATACTGTTATTGGATTTTAGGAAGGCCCAGGAGTGAGGGTAGAGGCCAATTTTGGTTTGTTCCTCACTGACATCTTGCAGCCACGGATTTCCAGACAAAATGGGCTTAATCGAAACAGGTCTGTCCGCACTGATGTCACGTTACAACTTGGAGGAACTTGGAGGAAAGGCGATTGGAACCCATATTGTAAGCGAATGTCTCTCTGACTTGTGCAACAATAACACGCTTAGCATTCACTTCAAAAATACCATGCGCTTTCACAATCACAAGGGGAAAATGGCACCTCGGAATATGGTTGGGGTAAGGGAACTTGATCCCCAAATCATACAAACGGGCATTTACCTATTGCAACTCTCATGTGGTTTCAAAAATGTGTACGCAATCCCAGACAACTAAATATTGTTCAAGTATAAATACCAGAGAAGAAAGGATATAAAGAAATTGTAAAGTGGATAAAAAGGGACTCAAAAAGGGGAAAGCTATTCTCAATTTGGTGTAACACATCACATTCTGCCCATGGATTCAACCTGGTCACCATCATCAAATTCAGATGGACGAAACAGAAGGGTTAGGCAGAAGTACAGGGCATGATGTGGTCATCAACCTTGGAAAGTAGGGCCACCAGTTGTTAAGTGATGGGCTGGCATCTGACTACAGATTGGCTGATGCTGGTCCAAAAACTAACACAGCTCAATACCTTTTAAGTTATGAGTGGATTCAAGAATGCAGTTTCGATAATAATCAAGTGATAAATGAACATTAACAGATGTTTTCATTTCAACTATTAACAACTTGAAGGCCTGTGTTTTAACCATTTTTCTTAAATATCAACCCATGTTGGCCTTTGCTACCTAATTTAAATCTTCACAATTATTATGTTTGTTTCTCTATTTACAGAATAGACAAGGAAACCTAAACACCAAATGCAATGTGTCTAACCTGATTGATTAGAGATGGTGAAAGGGGATGCCTTATGAATTGCTAACTGAGATCAATATCAACTCGCTCAGGGTTTCCCCTTTCAGTCTGATTGTTAACTAACTCTACACCTAGCTGTCCTTTGTCTCCTGCACCAAATGCATAAAGTTTCCCCGATTCTGTGAGCGCGAAGGTGTGGGCATTCCAGTATATTGAGTTGGTAAGGCTGATCTGTACCACCCGTTCATTCATCTGCTTCAGTGATGTTACTAGCTCTGGGCTCAAGACATTTGCATGCCTATTCCCCTGTAACAAACACAAAACATGATCATTACTCTGAAGTTCAAAAGCTCCCAAGGAAAACATTTCTATATCAATCTCCTATTAAAGCTAATTTATGCATGAGAAACTTAAAGAGATTAATGATTTGTGCAATAAATGGACATGTACCTTTTTCAATATCTAGAGATTCAGTTAATGATCTTACCAGAAACACATTTTCTTTTACATAAGGCTTAAAGGAACTAAGGAAGTGGCCCTAAAGAGAGAGACAGCCAAGTGTAATACAAGGAACTGAGAAAAATATGTTGCATTTCAAACTAAGCAGAATGGATGAAACATTATTCATAAGCTGAACATTTCAGGAACCATCCAATGTGCTTGGCCAATATTAAAAGATATTGATTGAATTCAGCACAATCAAGTTTAAGGTTCAATCTAAGATCAGGAATTAGGAGCAAAATTCCAGAAAGCCAAGTCCCAAAAAAAAAAAAAAAAAAAAGACCAAAAAATAAAGAGACTAGTCAAAGACAGTTATACCTGTCCATCAGCAAAAATGCTATGTCCTAGACTAGCAGATTCACCACATCCAAAGGAGAATACATCACCATCATCAGATACCACAAAGGTTGTGTAATCCCCTGTAGCAACATGAACAGCTTTGACATTTCTTAATGCTTCCACCACCTTCGGAACTGATTCACACTCCTCATTTCCATGACCTAAGCATCCATAACGCCCCCAACCCCATGTACAAACCCGTCCATCCCGACCTACCACAGCTGCATGCCAAGCACCAGCAGCAACCACCATAGGCTGGAGGTTCAAATTCTGAAATTGTTCAATACGGCGAGGGTATTTCTCGTCAGTTCTTGATCCATGTCCTAGCTTCCCTCCCAAGCCACAGCCAACAGAGTACACCGACCTGCAATTACCAAAAATAGAGCCAGTTGAGCTTTTATTTTGAGACAATAGTCAATTTATAATGATAGGCAGAATTGTTAGGTATTGAGATGAATACAGTCAGAGGGCCTAAATAACTAATTCCTGTTACAATTTTGGAAATCAAGGCTGTATTAATGAAAAGGATAAAGTGGAAGAGGTAAATCGGAATTAAGAACTTCAATGGAGCTAATTTGGATAGAAATTTAATAATGTAATTTAGAAACAGAGCTAGTATTGGCAAAGAAAGAGGAAAAAAAAAGAAGAAGAAGAAAAGAAACAGAATAATTATGCTGTCAAATGAAGAATAATTTAGAAAAGTTAAGTTATTTAAAATCTTACGCTATATTTAGAAGATGTTTTCTTGCTGAGTTGAAAAGAAATAAATAAGAAATTTAAAAACAGATAAGCTTACATGCGACCGTCAGGTTCACAAGCTAGACAAAGAAGGTAGCAGTATCCTGCCGCAATTTGTACGACGGGAATGTTCTCTAATGGCCCCAGCAAAGGATGGGGCTCAACATCATTTGGCTCCGTTGAGTGACCAAGCTTCCCATCGTTGCCCCAAGAGAATGTATAAACCCTGCCCTCCCTGGACAGGACAGCTGTGAAGAAATTTCCAATTGCAGCTTGCACAACAAATATATCTTTCAGAGACTCAACAAGCTGCGGAGTCGTAACAAGTTTAGATCCCTGAACCCCATATTCAATTTCGCCAAATGAGTCCTTTCCAAAGGCATAAACTTTCCCAGCATCACTAATCAGCATTGTTCTGCCAGCTCCAGCAGCTGCTTGGATAATACGAATTTCTTGCAGTGATCTGCAATATAATGGAGTTCTATTAACCAGTTGTCTTTCATTTTCTTGGATTTACAGTATCAGATTTAAGCAGTGATGAAACGTTTAGCAACCTGATTGGCCGAGGCCGCCAGTCCTCTTCAGTGTGGCCATGTCCTAGCTGTCCTGAACTATTAGAGCCAAAAGAATAAACTACTCCCTTTGATGTCACAGCAATACTGTGGCCGGGCCCTGCAATTGCTTGAGATTTCTCCCTCCTGAAACACGTTTCTCCAGCCAGCAGAAACCTGAGTACCAACTTCCATGAACCCCCACATCTTTGTTTCAAATTTTGACGCTCTTCTTCTGTCATTGGCTTAAATATAGCCCTCTCTTGACACATGTCAAGAGCAGCAAGCTCTGCTATGGACAATTCATGGTCAGGGGCAAAGTTTGCCGGCTGCCTAAAGAAGGAGCATGTTGCCTGCATCACACCCCCATATACAAATCAAATCAGCAGCATTATCAATTCTAACACATAAAAAGAGCCACATTTTAACAATGGTCAAGCAAAAAGCCACTTACCTCTAGTTTTGCAAGATCCTGAGCATCCAAATTACAAGCTGTAAGGACATGAAGGACAATAGAAGGATTGGCAGCCAAGGGGAATTCCCCAGGTTTTGAGTCCCCAAAGCAGTGTCGTATTTGTCGTTGAAATGTGGTTACAGGAGGAGCAACAATAGGAGCTATTGGCTGATCAGGTATGCTATGGTGTTGTATAGTTGGGGTTCCGCTCGTGCTGGCATCCATGGGCACTGCCCAAGTCCTGCAGTGCCCAAACTAGACAAAGGAGATAACCTAAATTTCTAAAAATTACAAAAAAATATCCAACCATAAATCAACTAAAGTACTTCTAATGATCCAACATTACAACACTTAGAGCCTAAACTTTACAAGTGAAAACCTCAGGCAAAAAATTTCTACCTTAGAAAGCAATTGATCAGCAAACTTCAAGTCTCAAACCTACAGATGAAAAGATATGCTCATCAAACTCCTTATATCTCAAAAGTGAAAAGAAAACTAATTTGCACCAAAAACTATGTCAAATAAAATGTTATGATGAGATGATCATTCCACAACCAAAAAAAAATTTGGTCTGATCAATTGATTATTCCTTACAAAGCCAATATAAACCCAGCTTAGATGATGGTGAGAAGAAATTATGAAACAGAGAAACAGGAAGAAGAGAAACAATGGCATAAACCAGGGAATTGTAAAGGTGCGGTCTAAAGGAGAAAGCTTTGAAGATAAGAATAGTAGTCCGCCATGAAAGGGATATTCCACACTCAAAAGAAACTCGGAAAGAAAAGAATTTCCAAATCAGAAGCTACACTGTTGTTCACGTAAACCCAATTCAACGCAGCAAAGTCAGATTGACCTGATCAAAATGAACCCCAACAAGCAAGATAAACATCCACCCCTCACACCCCAAAAACAGGGGATAAAACACTTGTATCCAACCTGGGAAAATTTGAGAAAAGTTCCATCTTTTCCCCAAACCCAGATCGTGAAAATCACCATCAGATTATCCGATTGGCAAGTAGGCTCAATCACGCAACAAAAAGAAGCAAAAAGGGTATCCAAACATGACAAAAAAGAAGCACATGTTTAACAAGATCATTACAGATCAAGGCAATACAATACAGAAATGAAAATTACATATCAGCAAGATCCAGAATTCCTGAAATCCCATCTGCATCTGTCAATAAATAAAGAGAATTACAGTTTTTCTGAACCAAAAACAGCAAAATTCAGATCAAATTCAAGAGTAAGCAAGCAGGTATCAGGAATATCACCAAAAGGGCTTTGAGCAAAATGGATTGTTGATTGGGATACTTTAAAAGGATGATGATTATCGAGAAAATAAAGGAATGGAATTTGGAATTTCTGTGTTTTTTAATGGGAGAGGTGTTCTTCTCCCATATCTATACGTTTTACAAAGCGATGAGGTGGCTACCTATAAGATGGTGAAAGAAGAAATGGTTCATTACCCTTCAATTTATATACCCGGGGCTAAGTTTACACGTCACCTGCCTCTAAACTATGGTAACTGGCGCTTATCACAACCTCTGGTTCAGCCGAAATCTAAGGCCAAATGTGAACCCCTAACATGATCAAGGCTCGATAAAAATAGCACCTTTACCCAAAGGTTATATCTTTGGTCGGCGGATAGTTTCCTCCTATCTTATTCAATAAGTAAGGTTTTAGCTCTAGGGTATTCTTGATTGATTAGATGTGGTGGTTTCCTTTTCCATCTCTAGTCTTTGTTTTAACGTGATATTAACTTGAATTTAAAATCTTTATTAGTAAACGTAACTATAATAACTTTTGTTAAAATTATGTATTAATTGTCATTTTTTTTTTATTTCTGCTGGAGAGTGGTATAAGACTTGCAAGTACCAAGATTCGAACGCTGGCCAACTAGAAGGAGAAGAACCTTACTTCTCGATTTCCAGCCAACAGGGTCAAGAGCCCCAGTATTAATTGTTATTTTTATTGTGCAATTACAATTATAAATCAAACAAGAAAAAATAAATTGTTTTGGTTTTGATTTTGATTTTGGTGTTTAAGCTATAGATAATAATAATTATAGATCAATAAATATTATTTATTAATTTCCGTCATTCACTATTAATAAATCTAAACAAAATCTAATCATAAAAGTTATTTTATCAAACAACCTCTTAGTAGTTAGTACAATTCTTTTTTTTTCTAGACAATAGTTTCAATGTACCATATTATAATCCACGCTAGCATTTATAAAGTTTGGAAAATTGTTAGGGGGCAATGAAGTCACAGTTGTGACATGACATGAAAGAGAGAGGTTGCTTCATTGGCACCTCTGGGTAGAGAAGTTATTCATGCTGTCTGCGGCTGGCATCACCAAATAAAGAAGCAGAATTGTGCTTGTTTCAAACCTCATATTAATTCATGAGGGGAAAAAAAAGTCCCCAATTATTGTAGTTTATCATTTTCATAGGGTGCTAAAACCAAGTTTTAGGGCAGAGTCCAACCGACCTCTCATACTTTATAATATGCTAATAGAACGAGCAAATTTTCTTTCAGGACTGCAAAGAAATACCAATCCAGCCAGTGCAGATAGCCAACCTTTAGATGTAGACTGAAAACCGGCTTAGCAATGGTATTTTTATGGGATTTGGGAACTACAAATATAATGATATTGATAAAAGTCTTTGGACCCTTTTTTTTTTTTTTTTTTTTTTTGTTTTGAAATTTGAGGCAAAGGGTTTGAACATGAAATTTTTTAAAGATTTCTTTGCATCCTTTTACTATTGGATGGATAGATTGACAATTTCAGAGCCTTTGCATTTACATATTTATGCAAAATGAGTAGATTGGAGCTATAATCCAGTGGGATTAACGGTAGGTAGGTGTGGGATTCTCTGGAGAAAAAAGTTAGGCAAGTAAAAGCAAAAGCATTATAAAGAACGATCTGAAATGAAAAGAATAAAGCAACAAGATATACTTGGATGTTCGTTTCAATTTTAAGTCTTAAGCAAGGAACAAAAAATTTCCATATCTGATAATCCAGTTTCGTATCCCCCTATCCCTAAACAGTGTGTTGTTAAAAAATAAAAAATAAAAAAGGAGAAAAAAAAAAAGAAAACACATTTCAATGCAATAATAATGTCAAAAAACTTACCTATGTTATCAAGGAGTAGTCTTATGTAATAAGTGTTTTGCATTTTAAATTATTGAAAAAAAAAAAAAATTCAACAGGTTCATTTAAAGCTAATATAATTAGGCTTGTGGACGTGAAAGCATCTTGAATGGACCTGTTCCCCAATGTTTCAAGAAACATATGCATCTTCATCAGCTGTCATTTATTAAAGCAAATATTAAAGAGAAAACCTTTTCATGATGCGAACTTCTTTGAGGGAAAGCAACATATTAACACTCGATCATTGTGTCCTCCACGCTAATTATCAATTTGACCCTCTCAGGTGGATAATACCGTTGAAATTCTATTATTAATTCCATAATATATTGAGACCCATTGAAACAGATTTTAATTAGTGTTTGTTTAACTCAACTTCTAATAAAATTTTTTTTACTTCAAAAGTTAGAGTTAGTATAAATATAATTTTCTAATAAAAGGTCTTATAATTTTTCTAAAAGCAATTTTCAACTTTCAATAAATAAAAAATTGAAACTTTAAAATTATTGTTTCTGAATTATCTCTTTTTTATTGAAGAAATTGATAATTTTTATTAATTTTTAAAAATTATATATATATTTTTATATTAACCTCTTTATATCCGGTAGCTACATTGGGTTCTGATTAATCCGAAATCGAACCACGTTGGATCTCATTAATAAAAACTCTTTCAATGCCTGTTTTTCCATTAATAAGATTTGAAGAATCGAATTCTTTTTACTAAGACCAATAACTCGTTGATTAATTATATTATATAAATACATGATTCAACACTTCAAAAAAATCTACTCAAACAAAATTGCACCATGGGGTTATTAATACTTCAATCAATATACCTCTAAGGTATTCTCTATTGATTTTGTAAGTAGCTTGGCCTAATGTTATCATACTAAAACCTAACAAAGAATAGGCCTCAACACGTGTATCGTCATCATTGGAACATATTCCAACTTAATTGTGCATATTACTTTGGTTTTGGAATACTTGAAACAATGATTAATCAGTGGGGGGGATTGGAGAGGGGCCATGGAGGTCAGCTTCACATACATATCCATTATTTGCAGCCCCATGCTTTTGGAAATGGACTGCATTGTGTCTTCTTTTGATTATCTTTACTTTATTTGTTTCTTAATTCATTATTACCTTCTGCAAACTATTATAAATTAAAGGGCAGAATTAGCAATTTACTTGTTTTCTAATTAACCCTTAATTATAATAATATAATGAAGCAGTTAACTTAATCAATGTAGAAAAGAGAAGATACTTGGAAATTTAGTATAATGTTAACTTGCCTTCAGAAGAAACTAGAAAACCTTGCGGAATACTTCATTGGCATGTGTTGGAGATCAAGTTACAAGATGCTGGAGAATATTTTGAATATTTTTCTGTTTTGTGGGTACTGTTGCTTCTGTTCTCCCGTAATTGAGGACCAACACGGTTGGACAACATTACAAGCAAACGATTTTTTTTTTTTTTTATATATATATTTTACCGACAATCTATGCTTGCAATGCTTCTTTGATTTTAAATTTGTAATTATAATATATTATTAAATA
>BPVZ01000169.1:445514-458826 GCA_020521535.1 Rubroshorea leprosula | reverse complement strand
AATATTATATATTTTTTAAATATAATTATTTATTATACTCTTATATTACATATTTTTTTAAAATTTTATATTTTTTATTTCTTAATAAATTAAAAGATATAATGATCAATTAAAGATAAAAATGTATAACATCAGTAATTGAAAGTGTGGTAATAATATTATCCAGATAATGATCATAGTTTAGATAATTCAAACCACATTTCACATCTCCTAGGGATGTCATGAACTCTATTTGATTCCCAGGAAAAAGAGAGCACCAAAATTTGTTTTCACTTGTATGGTCAAGGAAATGCTTTACATACCAAAAGGATTACAAAACTTGGTGTAAAGCCATACAATATAACAGGGCTGCTCTGCAGCCAAACAGTAAGAGGGAAAGGAAACCGCATGAAGGTGAAAAGTAAACATACCAAGTGGTGGAATATAATGAACTCATGGCAATTATTTTGGTTGACTATCTGGAACGAATTCATCAGGCTGGCTATCAATGTCATCGTACTGTGGCTGAGAAAATGTTAGCTTTGCCTTCTTGTACCTGCTTGAACTTCGAAGGATTGCTTCCAAAGACAAGCTTTTGGGGCTTGAGGGCCTGCTAAAATTGAAAAGCAAGATATAGAGTTGAAGACACGATAGTGCAAACCAGTTGAAAATGCAAGACAATAAAAGAAAAATCAAGAAAATTATGCTTGTTGGGTGAGGGTCCTAAGATACATGCTTTCCAAAATTTTGCCAGGGAAATCTTGCCCCCGGAGTGCAGAATTTTCATTTTTGACACTCAACAAATTTCTTTGGTATCTAAAAATGGTTAACTCTCAATGAAGAATTCTCTATAGAACACTTGAGTGTTCTGCTATGTATTATATTTGACTGGTGTTCAACCAGAACAGGACACAACATGCAAAAACTACTCGCAATAAAAATGTTGTAATAACTATTTTTCTGTGACTCACTTGGACAACAATACAATATGGACATTATCCATATGAAATGCCAAAATTTGCATATAATTGGTAACTTGAAAGTAGATCTATAACCAACTGCGAAAATCAAAACATGCTTATAATTTCTAATTTAGCAACAGGGTGTGAAAATAAAATATTCATGCCTTACAACAGAGAAAAGAAACTATATTATCATTCTTAATCCAACTTACATTGATTTCTTCTTTTTTCTTCCACCATCTCCTTCCCCCTTGGAGCTGTAAGATCCTATGGAAAATTTCACAAAAAGAATTAAGTTACCACCTGTGCAAGTCCCACTTCAATTTACAAGGACATTATAAAGGTAAAAAATGTTAAAAACCATCTAAAAAATATGAACTGATACAACTTTTATACGTTCAATGCCAACAAAATAAAAGATGATACTGCTAATGATTTCTATCAAAACTAACAAAAATGGCAGAAGAGCTACTTTGTTCGTGTCATTTTAACAGGAGCAAAGCCCAGCAGTTTAACAAGATGAAAAGGAAAAAGAAAGGAGATTGCAAGTCAAAGGAGAATCTTTTACGGAGGGTGAAAGATGAAAATGATAAAATAATAGAATTTTGAAAAAAAGAAAAAGAAAAAAAAAAGAAGCTAAATGATGCATACACTATTCCTCCTTATCTAAAGGGCTAGGAAGACAGAACAAGGATGAAAGCTGAAAATCAAAAGATTATAGAATTCTGAAAAGAAAAGCTCAATGATGCATACACGATTCCTTTTTATCTAAAGAGCTTGGAAGGCAGAACAAGAGTATGAGGAAAAATGCAACTTATCACCAAGTAATCTACTAATAATGGTGCATTCAATGTTATTACAAGATTAATAGAATAAATAAATTCATCAGGAAAAAAATTTACCATGGTCTGATAAACTAGAGTCTGCATCACTATCAGAAGATCCAGACGAAGATGATCTATTTGGAGTTCTGATACTGGAATCAGAGTTATCTGTTTTGTCTTCATCATCAGAAGTCTCCTTGCCATCATCCTTAAATATTGTACCTGATGCTGCCAGGAGACTCCTCTTCTGGTCTGAGCCATTCACTACTACTCCATTGTTATTCCTTGCAGCCTTTCTAACAGCCACAGTAGATCTACTCTTATTAACCCTTTCGTCTATGGTACCAGATGTCACAATCAGGCCCCTCTTCGGTTCTGAGCTATCTACAACATCCCCAATATCATTTCTCTGAGCTTTTCTAACAGGCAAATGAGATTGATGAGCATTACCACTTCTGTTTTGGGGAATTACAATTTTAGAACTTTCTGAGCCAGAAGTTGATGCAGCAAACTTCAATTTAGTCTTTATCCTACTAGAACAATTGGTGAGGGTTGGTGTTTGAGCTTCTTGTGGGGTATTCAACTTTTGAGACTCATTAGATTTCATCAGTTTTTCTCCATTTCCTGAAATGCTTGGGAGCTTCTTGTTTGATTTAAGCATGAGGCTATCAGACTCATTAACATTCTTTGATGATGATCTTTGATTTTGGATGGGTTCATAGCTGACTACTTGAGCATTTCCTCCACTAATATGATTCTCACTTGACTTCACTGAATGATATATATCAGATGAGGACCCAGTAGACTGTAGACCAGGACCATTTGCCTTGTCATCTACTGCTTTTTTGTCAGTCACAATGCAAGCAAGTTTCTCACTATAAGCAATAGCTTCATGCTGGTGTCGTTTTTCAATCCTCTCATCTTCACAGACAGCATTTATGCTCTTGTTACCATCATGGACTTCCCAATTTCCTTCAACGCCAGCATTTTTCTTAGATTTCTTTGATCTGTTTAATTTATTCATTGAAGTTGTATTCACCACCTTATTCTCCTTTGAGGATTCAGCCAAAGGATTCATGTCTGTCACACTATCAGTTGATGCCTTGGGGTTGTAATGATCAAGATCATCTTTTCCCTTTGTCTCTATGTTCTTCACAAGAGTAGAACTTTCTTTCTTTTTGGTTTTCTTCTTTGACTTCTTATCCATGTCCTGATTTACCATATCCTTGTTGCATTGCTGCAAGGATTCCAAAACATCTTGAATGACTTCATCAGCTCCCTTATCATCAGCTGGAGAAGCACTTACTGTTTTAATTTTTGATGCTTCTTTCAGCTCAGTCAAACCACCTTTCTCAGCTTTATCACTTAAATTCTCACCATTTGTGGATATAGGAGGCTCAGTTGGAGAGACATCACCAAGTGACTCCCTAGAATGTTCTGTTCCAGATGCCACTGACGTTTCTGCATCTGGACCCTGAGTCTTTCTAGACTTCTTCCTTTTCCTAGAAGACGTCCCAGCTTCCATGGTTTCATCTTCAACTGCAACAGACAGATTTTCAGGACCAGGGACCCTACTTTTTGGGAGATTATTAGGCTCTTGGAGAGAAGAATGGTCCTCAACATAGTTGGCATGCTGGTCAACCACCATATTCATATCCTTCACTAGCATAGCATCTACATCAACTGCATAATTTTTGCTTTCCCCATTGTCAATACCAGTGTTGCTTTCCCTATGATGTTCTGTTCCTGATGCTAATGATGTTTCTTCATCTGGACCCTGAGTCTTTCTGGACTTCTTTTTCTTCCTTGAAAACTTCCCAGCTTCAGCTGCAACATTCAGATCTTCAAGTCCAGTGACCCTACTTTCCTGGGGATTATTGGACTCTTGTTGATATGAATGGTCCTCAACAAGGTGGATGGCATGCTGATTCACTGCCATATTCATATCCTTCACAGGCACAGCATCTACATCAGCTGTATAATTTTTGCTTTCCCTATTGACAATATCAGTGTTGCTTTCCCTAAGATGTTCTGTTCCTGATGTTATTGATGTTTCAACATCTGAACCCTGAGTCTTTCTGGACTTCTTTCTTTTCCTTGAAGGCCTCCCAGCTTCCACAGTTTTATCTTCAACTGAAACAAGCAGATTTTCAGGCCCAACAACACTACTTTCACAGAGATTATTTAGCTCTTGGAGGACCATAGGGGATGGATGGCCCTTGGCATGGTTGGCCTGCTGGTCTACTAATATATTCATATCCTTCACTGGCACAGCTTCTAAATCAGCTGCCTCATTTTTCCTTTCCCCAATGCTGACACCACTGCTGCTGATATTGTTCTCTACAAAAAGCCACTACTGATATCAGAAAAATATACTTACTAGCTATTGAGAGTTTAGACAAAAAGAAGAAATAAGATGTAAATGAAAGCATTTTCAAACAGTTGGACCATCTTTCTTCATCAATTTAGTCTCACCATTTATGGGCGCTGATGTTACTACATCGGGATCTTGAGTCTTTCTAGACATCTTTTTTTTCTTTGAAGACTTTCGAGGATTTATTGTTCCATCTTCAGCTGCAACAGTTTGATTTTCATGTCCAGAGACCATATTTTCCTGGAGATTATTAAGCCTGTCGTCTGTAGGGGAAGCATGGCCCTTCACATGACTGGCTTGCTGGTTCATCAAAATTGTCTTGTTCTTCACTGGCATAACTTCTAAACCAGCTTCTTCATTTGGGCTTTCCCCATTTCCAGCACTAATGTTGCCCATCTCATTGTCTGCAAAAAGCAACTACCAATATCAGCAGAATATTCTCATCACATACTGATTTAAAAAAAAAAATAATAATAAAAAGGGGTGGATTAGAATAAAATGAAACAAAAGCAATTCTAAATCAGTTTTACCATAAATCTAAAGCTTTATCACTTAAAGTCTCACCATTTACAGATTTAGGAAGCTTAGTTGGAGAGACATCATTCACAGATCCCTTAACATGCCCTGTTTCCAATGGCATTGACACTCCCACATCTGGGCACTGAGTCTTGCTGGACTTCCTTTTTTTCCTTGAGGACTTCCTGAGATCCGCTGTTCCATCTTCACCTGCAAAAGTTTGATTTTCTCGACTAGAGACCCTATTTTCCTGGAGATTATTAACCTCTTGGATCATAGGGTAAGGATGATCCTCTGCACGATTGGCACACTGGTCCACTAGAACATTTTTATCCTTCACTGGTCCAGCTTCCAAATCAGCTGCTTCACTTTGCCTTCCCACTTTGCCAACACCAGTGTTGCTTATATCATTCTCTACAAAATGCCACCACTAGTATCAGATGGAAGAATAAGGTGGAAATGAAAGAAAAATATAATAGTATTTCTTTTGAACTTACCTGCCGAGCAAGGTATTTTATTTGTTTCCTCATCTTTTTCTAAAGAGATTGCACCAACTACTTGATCAGGATTTGATGTCTGCTCTTTTCTTTTCCTCTTCCTACTGCTTGCAGTGCCTGTCAACTTAAGGTTATCCTCCAAGAGTTCAATATTGTCTGAGATTGCAATTCCACTTCCCAGTTTTTCACTTAAAGAATAACTGGAGGTTGTCATCTCTTGTTGTCTGAAGGTCCTTTTAACAGTGTCAGATATTGAAGCTTCATGAGCTGTCAAAGGAATATCATTGTCACTTGTCTTCTTGGTTTTATGCTTTTTCTTTGCTGTAGGCCCAGATTCTGGGCTTTCTTCTGGTGACTTAAACTTGTGCTTACTGATAACACCATTCTCAGGTTTATCATTTTCGCATTCAATATGTTTTTGTCGAACTTGAATTTCCGTACAAAGAAGGCTAGTGGTGTCCATTCCAGTGCCTGACTCATTATTTGTTTTAGAAGAACCAACATGTTGGTTCTCCCCATTCATATTGTAAGACACATCTCTCCTTGGACTCCTGAAAGAATTTTCTAGGACAATATTGTCCAACTTTGATGCATTGTCAACAGATTCCAAGACCAACAAATCATTTTCCTTAGCAGCACAGTCTTGTCCTGCATCCTCATTTCTTTTTTTAGCTTTATGCTTTTTCTTCACAGTAGACCCATCTTTAGGTGCAGTATACGTTCTTGGATCTTCAAATTCTCTACCAAGAACATCAAATTTGTCCTGCAATTGTGGAACTGATCTATTGCTGGTAGGGCAGAGCAAATCCTCAAAATTATTATAACCCAACCTTTCAACTTTCTTTTGTAAAACTTTTGGCACTTCATCACTGGAATTACCTGAAGTTGGCATTTCATCACTGGAGTTACCCGAACAAAACTGTTCAGCAGTAAGATTCTGTTTCTCATGATGTTTGTCTGCAACTTGCCGTAACAATGAATCATTAATGTTAGGCAACCTTCTGGAAGGACCATCAGGTAGAAGATCAACCACATCAGCTGAAGAATTATTATTTGCAATGTCAAAACAGGCAGCTAGGTTTCTAGAATCAGGTTTGCAGGAAGGCATTATTTCATTCTGGCCCTTCACACTTGAGGCATCAACAGAAAGAAACCAACTTTTGCTGACCCCCTCAAAAGCACTTCTAACAGACATTGAATCTGAAAGGTAATAGAAAAATCCTCTGCGTTTCACCTGCCACATTTACAGAACCAGATCAATTAGCACTGTATTCATATTTCAGCATGACAACAACCTTCAGTTGCATGACATATATTTATAATACCTTTAAAGCATGAACCTTGATCTCCCCAATGCTGGGAAAGCAGAGTGGATGTTCCTCCACTATCTTTTCTGCACAGCCACAAAATGAAAAGTGTTATTTCAAATAGAAAGTAACAAAATGAATGGATGGTAACAAAATCCAATTCTGCATATAACTCTTTAAAATTTGAAAAACAAAAGAAAAATAGACATGGGTAGATGGAACAAGGGAAAATAGTTCCAGTTAACCAAGAACTGAAACAGCAATGTAATTAAGTAACATGGCATAAACCACATATTCCTTTAGATGATCCAGTGCTCAAACTGAGTGACATGGTGGCATCAGAACCTTCTCGGGATTAAAGGGTCTCCCAATAATTTCAAGTTTTGTTCTTTGAGGTCTAGAATGGATGGTCACATTAAAGACAATAAAATGATGAGGTTTATATAGGAATGATTCATAATCTAGAAACTAAGAAACCTCATAGCACCATCAGAAATCATGTTCACATTATAGAATGAGAAAGTCAAGCTCAAAAATTCTACACCCACATCAGATAACTTGTATAGCCTAGAAATTTCCAAGTAAAGATGAACCATCGCCGCCAGAAATGAAAAAGCATTAGGATTAACGGCAAAAGGAATGGTCTTTTGAACCTATCGTATCAGTTCTAAACACAACATGCAGATTGTTTTTGAAACGATAACCAAAATGCAGTACCCATTTGCGGGTTATAAGCAAAACATTGAAGATAAAGCAATCCACATAAAAAAAAAAAAAAGGGAAAAAAATGATTACTTTTGAGATCGGAAACGGTTTCGGAATCCGAGACGATCATTGCAAGGTGGGTGTCGAGGTTGGTGTCTATGAAAACGGTGTTGTAAGCGGTGGTGGCACCGGATTCGGAGCCAGACATCGGCTTGTCCATTAGTCTGACTCGGTCCTGACTCAGCAAACTTGGGAGCTGATGAGAACAACTGCCCGTCACCGCCCTTTTTGGATTCTGGGTTTTTTCGTCCGTCCGGTAGAACCGCAGAAGAAGAGAAGACGATGCCGTGTAACTATGGCGGCATATGGTTATGCGACAATGAAAGAGAGTAAGGATACCGCTTAAATATGTCCATACTGCGAACAAACATTTTATATGTCAGGAGTCAGGTCGAAGTATCGAATTGTTAATGGGCCGATGAGTTCAAATTGCGCTGTTTAATTTGGGTTTGGGTTTCGGCCTCTAGCTTGGCCTAGATGCAGGTACTCCATGCTCTCACACACTGACTCAATATCCCAAGATTGAGTCCTGCTCCTGCACTTGTTATAACCTACTTTATGTTAATCTGTCCCGTTTGTAACTGTTCCCAAGGGACGTCTCTCAGTGATTAAAAATTTAAATATAAATGGATCAAGATTTGAAAATAAGAAGGTTATATTTTATTATATAACTTATAAATACGAAAAATGCTTTTTTTTTTTTTTTTAACAAAGTTACAATTGTAAGGAAAGGGAGAATGGAAATGATTCGAACTCGAGTCCGATGAAAAGCTCCGTGTGACGAGCAATCAATTGCTTCAACTGGAGCTTCTCACAAAAAAACTACTGTTTGAAATTTAGTTTAAATTATATTGTAATTTGTCGAATGTTGATTGGTTGTTATCGGCACTGAAGGATAGGGTACTGAAATTTGCAGCTTACATAAATATAACATAGAGTAATAAAGAAATGGAACATGAAGCACAATAACATACTCAGAGAAATCATCTAAAGAAAAAAAAAAAATTAAGAGCAGTCTATTACAGAAGTTGAAATAGTAGGGAGCTTCATCTAAGCCAGCCTGCACCAACAGATAACATGAACAAACTGGACTTGGTACTCTATTCCTTCTTCTTGGAGTGTTTAAGGTTTGTCTATTCCTTCTTCGTTGAGTCTTTAAGTTGTCCTCTCTTTCGGATTTTAAGACAGAAGGGTAGGCGCCAAGCATCAATGGCACTCTCTGGTAATAAGGATGCCAACCCCCAAAGGAGAGAATGGGGCCAGTATGGGGTGCAACGGGGTTCATAACCTATCCAGCGCAAACCTGCCTTGGCATAACCATCTGTTGATGGAACAAAGAAAGAGGATCGCCTTATTGATGCCATCTTGGTTGCTACATATAATGGAACCTGCATCAAAGAAACCCCACTCTTGATTACAGAACGGAAACAAAACAAACTCATTCACTCCAGTATCTTCGCCCTACAAAAATTCAATAGAGAACAGTTTTTGTTGATCTTCCTGAATGTCTTCAAGACTAAATGTCCTTTATTTCCCTAGACGTTAGACAATAGACATTAACAAACAATACTTCACCCAACTAAACATTTACCCTGTCTTCTATTGTGATGATTAAAAAAAAAAAAAAGTTTTGGATACTAGCTGTGTAATTAGTCATCAACACAGATCACATGGTCAAGCATCATAAAAAATGCATTCAGTTGTCACTGATACATACTACCCCCTCTACTCTCAGTTCATTCAGGTGGATTTATCCCCCTCTGATTATTATAGAAATAGTAACCATTTGGGGAAAACATTTAGTTCAAAGAGTGAAAAGGAGATTAAAAAACCATGAGTAGGTAAAAATCAAGCAAAGTTAAGAACTAGGACACTAAAAGTATTCAAATTTCTATTAAAATGCCTTGAAGGAGAAATTATAAAGCATAAAAAACTTATAGAACATATCAGCAGTTGTATAGAATACCTAGTGTTCTGAATTTGCATCTGCCAACTAACTCAGTTCATCTTACAAACATCTTATGGTTGATATTTTATATTTTATAAGGAATGGGGATATCGTGCACTAATTCAATTTATCAAATTGGCATCATATCATAAGATTTCCAAGTAGTCAAGCACAGTAAGCATACCTGACACTGAACATCAATCCCACTTTTCTTGTACTCAACATAGAGGCATCTTGAGAATTGATCAACATACCTGAAAACAAGCCCCATTAGTTGCACTCACCATAATTAACTCAAGTACATATCAATCAAAGAAACCAACTCAATTGTAAACGCACGTTTAAAATTTCTGAATCAATTACTTAATCCTTATTCTCAGTTGCAATCTGCAAATTCACAATTAAAAAAGGATGCCAGTTCCCTCACAATTTCAGTCTATTTACAGGTCAGTTTCTATGCAAGGCATTTAAAGTTAAACAACCACCAAATCTCACTCCATAAACAGAAATGGGATTAAGGGAAGCAAAGTAAAAACTTACGCTTTGGTGGCAGCATAAACAGCATAAAGAGGATCAGAGGGGATAACAATTGCAGCACCAGAGCCGATATTCACAATTGCACCTTTCTTCCTCTTCAACATCCCAGGCAAAACAGCCTGAGTAACCTTGGTAGTGCCCTCCACATTCACCTTAATCAAGTTCCTCAGCAGCTCCTCATCAACCTCATGGAAAAACCTTGCATACGGATACGAAAGCCCAACATTATTAATCAAAACCCCAACATCCAGCCCCTCAATAGTTTCCTTTATCTTCTTCACACCCTCATCAAGATCCCCACTGAAGTCCACAACCACAGTCTTGATCTGAATCCTCCCACACTTAGCCAGGATCCAATCAGACACATCTTTGAGCTTCTCCGGATTACGACCTACCAAGACAAGATTAAGCCCTTTCCTCGCCAACTGAAAAGCAAAAGCCTTGCCTATCCCGTCAGTAGGTCCAGTGACCAGCGCCCACGACCCGTATTTCTTCAGATTCTTGGCGGGTCTGAGGAAATTGACCCAGACCCATTTGAGGAAGGTAAGAGAGAATTTCAAAACAGACAGAGAACCCAAAGTGAAGAGAACCAGAACCCAATAAGGCTGACCCTTGAGGGTATCGATGAAACAGCGCTCCATGGATGCAGAGAAAGTTTACTTCTTTGGGTTGGGGAACGAAAGGAGGGAACTGAAGAAATGGGTATTGCTTAGAGAGGAGATAGATATGCGGAAAACAGTGGATTTCTCAGTGCACGTGAGGGTTTGGTTTGGGTATGATGAATCTAGGTGAGATTTGAAGAGAAAGAGGCGGTAGTATCGAGGGATAAATAACAGAAAAGTTAAGGTTGGCAAAGACAGGTTGGCATTTAATTGAGTAGAGGAGGCAGAGACTGTTCTCCCTCTTAGGCTTGGTGTAGAAGAGACAGACGTAAAGGCCACTTGGTGGGTGAAGTAGATGAACCGGAAAACCACCATTGCTGACCTTCATGATGAATGAAACGTGGAGATCTTGATTTCTTGTACTTCAATTTTTTAGTTTTGTCCAGACTCCACGTTTTGATAGTCAAATTACCTGAATGTACTGTGCGAGTTTGATAGTCAATTTATAATTATATTACCTTTTTATTAATTTCTTTAAAAAACCTGTGAGGGAGAAGTTTTTTCCCTCTCTTGTTTATATAAACTCATAAACTCATTAAAAGATGGGAAAGGATGGAAGATTTCCTCTAAATCCCTGAGGTAAAATCTCACTAATTTAAAGAATTTAATTTACTTTCTTTATTTTTCACTTATTTTTTAAAAATATATAATTAAAACTTTAATTTTAATTTTCAAAATTAAAAACTTTTAATTAAATTTTATAATTAATTTTACTTAATTAATTTATTTAATTAAATAAAAAATATATAATTTTCACTTTTCTTCTCATCACCCGTTCTTTTCTTTCCTTTGCCAACTTTTACCGAAATATATTTTTACAGTTCTGCCTTTGGAGCTAAAGGCTTCAGGACTCTCGGAGTAGCCATGGCTATGAACAAAGACAAGCTTTAAGAGGAAGAAGCTTCATACAATCGCTTTTGCAAAATCATTCTCGGCTGGGACTATTTCCGCCTCCACAAACACTGCAGTGTGTATATCTTCATCTCAATTTCTGAGAGACTGCAGTGTATGTCTTCATCTCAAAATCATTCTTCTCGGCTTGGACTATTTCTGAGAGACTGTCCCGTATGCATGTCTATTATTAATGCTACTGCTGCCAGTGCAGTATAAAGGCAATTGGATGCTTTATCATTTTAAGATTTGGTGCTGTCATCAAATTTGATTCTGGGTATCCGTTACTAAATGCATTATGTTTTGCAGATTTGTAATTTATCAACCATTGTCTGTGAGTACATAGCTTTGCATTCTGAGGATCAAGCCTGGAAAATTTCTTGATCCCTGCATGATTATTTTGATGAAAACCTTAACAAGTTTCAGAAAGGAAGCTATTGATTTGAGTCTTCTAATAATCAAGTATTTTTAGTGCAGAGTAGGAGCAAATGGCATAAACAAGTTCTTCATTAAAACAACTTATTCGAATGAGGAAACAACAGAGGGAACAGGGCGTAAGTGCAGCCTAAGAAGGTTTCCAAGAAGATTCAAGTACATTCACGTAACATTTATTGATGTCTCCATAGATAAGATATATATATAACGCCAATACTCAAACCATATATATCCTCTTCCGGTGACTAATACTTAATCAATGTTCCTTAACGCTTTCTACTGCTTCACCTTGTCTTTGATGCGGTCATTTGCCAGTCCTTTCTTCCGTTGGTCAAGAAAGTCCTTGAAAATGAAGTAATCCAACTGTTTGCCTGACAGTGCACGCAGGACGAACCACTGCACAGAATGTGACCAGAACGGGATGCACAGAGGTTCATACCCAATCTGTTTTATGCTTGCTCTGCTATACCCCTCTGGTGATGCGACGAACAACGAGCTGGTTCTTCGCCTTGACATCTTTGTTGCCACATAGAATGGTACCTGAATGTTCAAAGGTAACATAAGTTTAAAAAAACAAAAAAGCAAAAATAATGAAGTTACATATGCAATTGCATTAGAGAAAACTCACCTGACATTGGATGTCAATTCCGTTTTTCTTATACTCCAAGCTAATTGATTTTGAAAACATTGCTAGGTACCTGTGACATTACATATGTTATTCCGAGCACGCATGCTTAATTCATTAATGATATTTTGATCATTTTCAGACTGAAAATAGCATTCCTGTGTTTCCAACTTACGCTTTGGTAGCAGCATAAATGGCGCATAAAGGGAATGAAATGATGTCATCGGCGGTGCCAGACCCGATATTGACTATTGCCCCTTTCTTTTTCTTCAGCATGACCGGTAGAACTGCTCTGGTAATCCAGGTAACCGCCTCTACATTCACCTGTATAACACTCTGCGTCAGCTCCGAATCCACCTCATGAAGGAACCTCTCGTAAGGGTAGGCCACACCGGCGTT
Source organism: Rubroshorea leprosula (assembly GCA_020521535.1). Classification (NCBI taxonomy): domain Eukaryota; kingdom Viridiplantae; phylum Streptophyta; class Magnoliopsida; order Malvales; family Dipterocarpaceae; genus Rubroshorea; species Rubroshorea leprosula. Next base: position 446,105 of record BPVZ01000169.1, on the reverse strand, counting down.
GTTGATCAGAATCCCAATATCAAGTCCTCCTATTGCATCCCCTATTTTCCTCGATATCTCCTCTCCGGTATACTTGGCCAAGTCGGGGACGACGGTTTTGATTTCAATTTCGCCACCGCATCGTCTACGAATCTCCTCGGAGGTGGATTCGAGTTTTGAAGGGTCTCGACCCACCAAGAGTAAGTTGAGACCTTCGGATGCAAGATCAAAGGCAAGGGCTTTCCCGATTCCGTCTGTAGGGCCGGTGACTACTGCCCATGACCCGTAAGTTCTTAGATTCTTCGGGGGTCGGAGAAACATGAACCATACCCAGTTGAAGAAACCGATGAATGATCTCAAAACAGAGATGAAACCTATGATGCTAACCAGCAGCACCGCAACAAAATGCAGATGCATCGCCATCTCCACTGATTGGAGAAGTGATCTGACGTGCTATAGGAGCTATCAAATGTATAGGGTAGACTGGAGGACCGCCAGAATTGAGGTCGGCAGGCGAGTTTGGTTTCAAAATCTTTGAGCTAAAAGGAAAATGATTATATATATATATATATATAAGAAAAAGTGGCTTACTTTTTAAAAATTAGAAGAAAA
>BPVZ01000169.1:413893-437346 GCA_020521535.1 Rubroshorea leprosula | reverse complement strand
AATCTTAGAAATGTCACATAAAAGTCTTTATTTTTAACATGTGTCGCATAAAAAATTCTAAATATTAGAATGTTCTCGAAAGTCTTGCTCTTGCATTCCTTAAGAAAAATGGCAAAAATCTACTTTTAACCATTTACCTCAATAAATTTGTAGGTTTTAATCCCTCATCTTATATTATGACACTTTTAACTCATCACTTTATATTATGACACTTTTAACTCCTCACCTATACGAATTGAAGAAAATAGCCCTTAGTTAATGTCAAGTTATAACGTTTTATTAGTTCCATTAGCTGACTGTTAGTTCTGTTAATTGATTATTAATTTTATTAGTTAATTATTAATTAACGGAATTAACAAATAAAATAAAATTTAAATTTTATGTTTTCTATAATGAAATGCTAACAATCAGTTAACAGAATTAATAATTAGTTAACATGACATTAAATAAGGGTTATTTTGTTTAATTCGTATAGGTAAATGGTTAAAAGTGTCATAATATAAGGTGAAGGGCTAAAACCTACAAACTTATAAAGGTAAAGGGCTCAAATTAAGTATTTGCCAAGAAAAATTTTTGGCTTTGCTCTATGTTTGATTTTAGTATGCTTAATTTTTTTATTTAATAAAATAAAAATATAATAATTAATTAATAAAATTTTATATTTATTCTTAATTATTATTTAAATAAACCTTCTTACTTAAAATAAGAGTAAAATAGGATTGAGTGTAGTAAATGATTTTCTAAAAAAAAAAAAACTAAATTTAAACACTTTAAATTAAAAATTAGATATTTTAAAATTGAACAGAGGAATTACACTGTATATAAACTATATATATAACAACCATATGGATCTAATTCATTCAGGAAAATCAATTACACATATTTAATTTGATTAATTCATCTAATTACTTTGACAAGTATTCTACTCAAATTTGGGTTTCCCTCTCCTATTGACTCCAATATAGAAACGCCAAGCATCAAGGACATCATCTGGTACTAGCAATCGAGCCAAGCACCATTGGATCGAGTGAGCCCAATATGGGGTGCACCGTGGCTCATAACCGATGTGACAAATAGCTGCTTGTACATAATCATTTGCTGATGGAATAAAGAGGGTCGATTTCTCAATCAATGCTGCCTTGGATGCCATATTAGTTGCCACATACAATGGTACCTATCCAAAAATAGATCATGTACCCCAAAAAATCCAAAAATAGATCAATTATAATTAAGGCATAATTGAAGGACTTGATTAATTTGAATCTGATAATAAGAGCCCCAAATGATATTAACACCTGACATTGGACGTGGATGCCACAGCCCTTGTACTCCACATGCAAAGATCTTGATAATTGATCCACGAACCTATTCATTTGCAGCAATTCTATTTATTTATTTATTTTTTTGAACGAAATTGCTTTGAGAGAAAAAGTAAGTTTTGAGTGTAGAATCCAAAACATGTTGTTTAACCCACGCTTGAAGTGGATGACCACAAAACCATCATGGGCTAACGCAGCAAGTCTATTTATCAGTGAGAATAGGGGAGGAGAGAGAGGGGTCCAAGGGAGCGCCCCTTTACCTTTTGAAAATTTTTAAAATTAGTACACATATTATTTTTTTATTTAAAGTGTAAAACATTTAGTTACTATCATTTAACTTTTTATGATTTTTCTTAGTCAATAACTCAAAATTAATACAATTTATACTATTTTTATTATAATCATCATTTCAAATACAAAGAAATTATTAGGATTTAATTAAATATTTTACAAAAAATGAAAATATTATAATCAAAATAAACAAATTTTTTGCATATTAACTAACTTATGAAATGAGACCCTTAATTAAACACAATCTTTTAAGTTTTTGAATTGTTTTAGGATTTTAAATAATATAAATTATGTTATATCATTAATTTTAAATTTTAATTTTAAAATTTGATTTTATTTATCATTATTCATAATTTTATAAATTGAGTTCTAAACTTCTAATATATTAGTTTTAGGTATATAAATAAAAGGTGACATACTTTCTCAAAAAGAAAAATAAATAAAAGGTGACATAAAGTCAATTTAATCATAAATACAATAAAAAAATCCGGCTGAAAAGGACATGCACTTCTCTTCTATTAGAATGTATGGTACTACGCTTTTTCCTGGCCGGCTACTTTAACCCGATATGGTATTCGGATATTTTAATTTTTAAGCTAATTTTGTGAAAAAAAGAAGAAGGAATTTCTGGTGAGATTAATCTTACGCTTTTGTAGCAGCATAGATTGCGTACAGAGGGTGCGACGGCACGACAATGGCGGCTCCGGACCCAACGTTAACGACGGCGCCGCTCCTCCTCTTGATCATCCCCGGCATCACCGCTTTGGTAACCCTTGTGGTTCCCTCCAGATTCACCCTTACGATGTCCATCCAAACCCTCTCCTCCACTTCGTGGAAAAACCTTGCAGCCGGGTACGTGATCCCGACGTTGTTTATCAACACCCCGACGTCCAGCCCTTCAATCGCCTCCTCAATCAGGCGGACGCCTTTCGAAATATCACCGCAGAAATCAAAAGTCACGATCTTGATTTTCGTAATAGGGGATTGAGCTAGAATCTCCGTCGAGACTGATTCCAGTTTTTGGGGGTTTCTTCCTACTAGGATTAGGTTGAGGCCATGAAGGGCTAATTGGTGTGCGAAGGCTTTTCCAATCCCATCAGAGGCGCCGGTGATGAGTGCCCAGGAACCGTAGTGCTTGAGGTTCTTGGAAGGTCTGAGGAATTTGGCGAAGATCCATTTGAGGAGGGAGAGGGTGTGGGTGAGGAGGGAGAGAAAGCCAAGAGAGGAGACAAGGAGAAGCCATGGGGGTTGTGTCATGAGGTGGTTGATGCATGCTGGTACCATGTCGTCTGGTTTTGACTGGCTGCCGTTGGAGGATATGAGATGTGTGAGGAAGAAGACTGACAAGCGCTTCGTAAATATTGCACCAAAACAAAATTGCACTATTATGCATCAACCACCTCAAAACACAACCCCCACTGCTGCTACAAAAGTTAATGTTGTAGTAATAAGTTTGTACCAGCCTTTTTAGGTCTCCAAGATTCAAACCATGATCCCTAATTCCCTATTAAGGAAAAGACTGACAAGTGCTTCGTAAATGTTGCACCAAAACAAAATTGCACCATTATGCAGCAACTAGCTCATAAGTTATAACACAACCCCCATGGCTGCTCCAAGTTAATGTTGTAGTAGTAACAAGTTTGTACCTGCTTTTTTAGGTTACCAAGATTAAAACCATCATCCCTACTAAGGAATCTGTGTTACAAGTTTTGCTCAAAATTTATGGCACACCACAGCCAAACAATCATGGGTACCAAGCATAGGTCTACCGCAGATTACTTGCAGCAGACATGGTGCATGAACGTTAATTCAATTCACATCTCCGAATAATATACTTACAATTTACAATGTTAAGTCACATTTTAAATTTATACTTTTAATGTATTATTATATAATTAATTTTTGTATTGAGATCCACTATTGTATACATATGTTAATTTAATGATAATAGAAAATTTATCATTATAAACTTACAATATAATTATCTTAATAGGCATTGTAAAGAAAATTTTTGTTTCAAAATAATAAACATTTTAGGAAATCAATTATTCATTTTGTAATGTTATAGTTATAATATAATATGTAGGGTTATAAGTTTATAATTATAATAATTTATTAAATAAATATATTATGATATTAAATAAGTAAATACTTATATTATCATGAGTAGATTTTTAAATAAAAAAAATTAATTATATAACGAAACATATATTATAAATTTGTCACCTACCATTATAATTATAATATTTTCATTATTTGTCACCTAATATTATAATTATAACATTTTTATTATTCATTAATTATTTCTCTTCCAATTTTATCCTCTCTTAACCCATAAATATATAAAAAAAATAATTTACAACTTGACATATCATTAAATAAATATATTTATATAATATAATAAATAACTCAAAAAAAAAACATTTATTACTTAAAAAAAAATAACATTATAAATATATTATTTTCGAATTCACTTACCACATGGCATGATATGCTACTTAAACTTAAACTCAAAATAGGTTACTTCCATTTAATAGAAGACAACTATCACTAAGTTTGTTGGATTGTTAGCCAAAACTTAAATCACATTATTTGATATATATGGAGTAATATTCAGAACAAAAAGGGAATTTTTATATTATGAACTGGATTATTTTTATTAGATCGGTGCCAAAATGTTTGTAATTTCTCATTCTTTTTCTCGGGAAACAAACAGGTACGCAACATAATTCTCTGCAACTCCCCAAGCGAAAAAACTCATGATCCATTCAACCGCAGCAAAACCATTTTTTCTGCGATTGAAAAGAGGAACAAAACAGATCAGAACACCAACAGAAATCGAAACAGGATAATCAAGGAACCTGTGCGAGTAAGTCATATATATACCTTGAGATTCTTGAATTTACTTGTTTTCTCTTCATACCCATTGTACTTTTGCAGGGATTCTGATCTGTCAGGCGTCAGAATTTCGGATCCGGTGGCGCCGCCCGTCTTCCTCTCGTCGCGTGCCTTTTCGAATATGACGGTGAATTCGTTGAAGGAGGCGGGGTTTCTCTCGTCCCATTGGCCAAATCTCGGCAGAGGCCGGCTCTCACGGTTCTGCAGATTTAGAACAACAGATAGCAGAAATCAGTAGCGAAAATCTTAATCGAATCGAATTTCATGCGGCGGAGAATCTTACCGATGATGATGACATTATCGGAGGTAGAAGTACTGATTTGAAATGGGGTTTTGCAGAGTACAAGGAATCCAGGACGATGATGATTACAAGTACAGATGAAAAAATAAAAATGATTTCGCTGCTATATATGGGGAATTTGCATCCCATCGGATTCTCCCACGGAATTTTCACTCGCTCCAAACACGGAAGCCGAGTAAAATCTGTTTAACTCAAAAAGACATTAAGCACGCGGTATAAAACGAGTTGATGCATAAAAGTTCACAATTCTGTTGAAATAAACTTGCTTGGTGAGTAATTTCATACTTTTCAGAAATTCAAGCTGATTTATGCTTAATCGAGTTTAATACTATGAAATATGCATGTTACTTTATGTTACATTACACTTTGCCTTCTGGGTAAGGTTAGTTATAAGGAAGGACTTTACAGATTTGGCATGTCGAATTGCATACAATTCCAGAAATCAGGAAGACTGAGTTCATCTAATACCCTATTCTAATGACTTTGGTGTCTGGCGCCACAAGATGGCTCCGATCAGATTGTTTAATGCATGGGAAGCCATTGGGACAATGATGCTAGAGGATACAATTGTTGCATAACCATACACGAACCCGACAAAAGTTGCCCTGAAAGAGGAATGGGGAAGAATTTAGAGAAACATCATGATGCTTTACGGGTAATTAAACCTTCAAGAATTCCTGAAGCACGGTAAATAAACAATCACCAGCTTTCCATGAGGTGATATTGATAAATATTGCAAATGCGTACTACAGCACAAAACTAGATTGTAATTTGATCAAAGCATGACATTATTTGGAATGAAATTTTGTTAGGTGAAGAAGATGAATACCACACTGCAAAGGAATACTTTCTACCACTGCCCAAGTGAAGAACACCAAATACAGCAGCAACTAGGATGACGCTCTTCCAATCGAATCCAAAAACTGGCAGCAGAGCACCACGGAAAAAAAGTTCCTAGGAAGCACACATATTGGGGTATGCTATAGCATCAAAGCTAGAAATAAAGGAAAATTGATGAATCATTTTCTGCTTACCTCACTAACTCCGGGCAAAAATGCAACCACTAAATAATCCAAAGGTTGAAGAGAAGTAAGAACCTGCAATAGGAGATTGACAAGTCAGGTTTGAAATAGGACTAACTAATAATACTGGATTGGGAACAAGGATTAAATATTATATCGTTCCATCAAGGGCCTAAATGTGTATCGACCATTCTTCACTCATTCTTGTTATCTGGGAGTAAATAGAGATGATTTATATGCTGTTCTTTCAAAATCCAATTGGTTTGAGCCCATTTAGGATACTGGTATAAAACTGAGCAGAACAGGAACTACCTGCTGATTGGCTGCTTCACTGGACTCAGCAAAATCTGGCCATGACTTCAGTAGTAGGTATCGGCATGATGATACTAATATAACCAACCCAATAATCAGCCCAAGATGCCACATCTCAAAACCAACTGTAGACAAGAGAGAAACAAGTGACTTCTATGAAAGACAATGCTGCACATGCATGCACACAAACAAACACACATATACATGGCTATCGGCATGATTATTGATATTAATAATTTAATATAAACAATAGACTAATCAATCTGGAAGGGACAAACACATGAAAGGAAGTTTATCAATGATGCCAGTGTGTGAGCTTTTATGTACAATTCCACATCAAACTGTCATGGCAATTGAGACATAACTATTTCAAGTAAGCATAAAATCATTTTCAAAAAATTTATGAGAAGAATGCATTTCTTACCAAAAAAAAAGCACTGTTTTCAAGGTGAATAATCTAAGAAAATTGATTTCCATTCAGCACTTGTGAACTTGAGGTTAATTATTACCCAGTTCAGAAATCCTTATATCCCCAAAGTAACCTCAAATGGTTATGGACAGCATTTAGGACAATTCTGTGATATTATTTTCTCTGATCTTGTTAGCCATCTCTTAACATGGATTCTCTTGTGATGCAGATGCAGAAATTCCTTGCCTTGGAGTAGTAAACTAACATTTCAACAATAAACTAACAAAAAACTGATAATGAATTTTATACATGATACTTCCAAAGAGCTATCAAGAATCGGCAACCCTTCAATTGATGCAACATGAGATACCTGCAAATTGCAATTAGGAAATATTTTAAGCAATGGTCAATTGATTCACCAACTCAAGCAAGCTCTAGCATCAAATTCATTCATTTTCATTAAAATTATAGGTTCTCAACAAACAAGGCATCAGCAGAAACCAGAACTAAGGTCTAAAAACAAATTATATGAAAATCCTGCTGGTGATAGTGAGCTTACCTGTCGAATTATTAAACCCAAAGCAGCCAACAATCCAGAAGTGATGGTGCAAGCCTGAAGCACATTTCCCCGGGAAGCTACAGAAATTGAATTCTTTGCAGTTGAATTATCATAAGCATTACTCCCATCTGTAACACTATCATCTTTGGGGGAAGACTGATCAGCTATTACACTGTTCCCTTCTGATAAACTCTTCTTTGTCTCCAGAACTACATCTTTACGCTGTTGAACCTGCCTTTTCGGTTTCTTTACAGATTTACGAGTTGCCAAGGCCTTTGCTCCCAAGGCATGCCAACGCTGCAACATCAATTTTGGGTATCTTACACTGAGTAATTTCGTGGGTAAAAGCTTTCGAGCACCATGAAAGCCAACAAACATCCCACCTACTCAAATATGACAAAATTTTCAAAACAAAAGTAAGAACCAGCAGACAACTTAGAATGACCAAAAAACGCACACTAATGCTCAGGTAAAAGATGGGATTTTGATCCTACAATTACACACATCACAATACCACAGTCATGGAAGTTAACAATTGAAATTCAGCATTCTCATTCTTTATAAAGTGAAATTCTGCTTGGTTGAGAGTGGAAGTAAAGAAGGAAGGAGAAAGCGAACACAAACCCATGGAGGAATGGCGGCCATAGTTGGTAGTAAGCAAACCCATAGCTTGGAAACTGCCTGTATTTCCCAATTTGAGGAACCTTCAACCTGTTAGACCCAACTTTTATTTCAAATTACACCTGTAAATTTTAAAAGAAAAAGCTTCAATAAGGGCGGCAAAAAGCAAGATTAACGGAAACAAACCCACTGGAAGTCGAATTCTTTCAGACCCTGTACAGTTTTGGTTGCTGTTTCAGTTTCCCAATTGAGAATTTCAATAGAAATCCTAAATCGAGGAAGACGTTGAGGGGTAGAACGCGTTTGAGTGGAGCAGACGGCCAAGGCTGGCGGAGCCAACGCCTATCTTGAAACATCTGTGCCTTCTCATTTTCCCGTGATTTTTATAAAAAAAAAAAAAAATTTCCGCTTGCCACGTAGAGAATTTTGATGAAATTTATATTGAATTTATTTCTCCTGTGCCTTTTGGCTATGTATTAAAAAATTTTATTTATATTTTATAAATTAAATTATGCATTAAAAGTAATTTAAAAATAAATTAAATGAAACTTTTAAAATATAGTCTCACCGATGTTCACCTAATGTTTATTTTAAGAGGCCAAGGATATAACTTAGGGGTTTTTTTAATTTTTATTTTAAGAATACATATTAAATGTATAATAAATATATTTTAAATACATTTATATTAAAAAAATAAAAATTATCTTTTAATTTATTAATTATTTAATTAAATTTATTTATTTAATATTAACATTAAAATTAATATTAAATTTTTTATTTTTTATAAATATTTATGATTAAAAAAGTATCAAATACGTAATTAAGAAAACTCATAACTTAATCAGACTATCCCTCCACCTCCACATGTATGATATTTGATGTAATTTAATTAGAATAAATTAGAATCTCTCACTTTCATTAAGGAAGAGATTACACTTGATTATTCATTAAAAAAAAAGAGAGGAGAGAGAGAGATTATCCTTGATTAGTTTAGCATCTAAATTAGAGTTATTATGAAGACTTTCAAGAAATCAAACACATTATTAATAATTAAAAACTCTTAGAATAAAAAAAAAAGAAAAAAAAAAAGAAAAAGAAAACCTTATTGACCCACGTGATAAAAATTGATAACCCCATAACTTAAAAAGTTATCAGTTTTAATCTCACTTTATACAAATTTTGTAATATAAACTTAATGTAATATGTAGTGTATAAACATGTATTTCACATAAAAATAAAAAAACTTTTAACAATAAATTGCTAGCAACTTAAGTCTTCAAAATTATCAAATCATCAATGCTATATAGATGCTCAAATACTTCATCTTCATCTATGATCTATATCTTAACCTATCTGCTCTATGCTCCGATCGATGAAGCATGAGGAACCATGTATCATTTTCTTGAAGATTTGACGCTCATCTTATCTGCAGTTTCTAAAAGTTATTGCAGAGAATGAATATGGAAGTTAGCAAGGATCTGCCTGAGTGAATGGGTTGAGAATATGGAAGTCGAACACTGGTTTTAATGTTTTAGGCTTTAGGGAATATTTGGATAAAAGTTAACAAATGAAAGGGAGGAGAAGGATTTGAAAGAAACGGAAAGAGTTAGTGTTAATTTCGATTGGATAAACAAAAGTGGGAGAGAGAAAAATAATATTTTTATTTAATTAAATAATTAAAAAATAAAATAAAATAAAATAAAATAAAATATTATAATTTTACTAAATAAATAATTAAAATAAAAAATTTCACATATATTTATTTTTACAAATAAATGGTTGAGCCAATCCATATAATCCCCAGCCCAAGGGTAATGGAAAACAAGGAGGGTTAAAATCAACTTTTAGCCCCTTACCTTATAAAATTGGTAAGTTTTAGTTCTTAATTTTATAATATGACATTTTAATCCTTTATCTTACAAAATTTGTAGGTTTTAATCTCTCACTTTATAAAATTAATAGATTTTAGCCCATCATCTTATACTATAACACTTTTAGCCTCTTATCTATATGAATTGAAAAAAATAACTCTCATTTAACATCAAGTTATAATGTTCTGTTAGTTGATTGTCAGTTCTGTTAGTTGACTATCAATTGACTGTTAGTTGACTGTTAGTTAACTGTAAGTTCTGTTAGTTGACTGTCAGTTCTGTTAGTTGACTGTCAGTTCTGTTAACTGACTGTTAGTTCTGTTAACTGACTATTAACATCCATTAGCATTCCATTAATGGAACTAACAAATAAAATTGAATTTAAATTTCATGTTTTTTATAAGGAAATACTAACGGATATTAACAGTCAGCTAATAAAACCAACAGAATGTTATAACCTAATATTAGGTGGGAGTTATTTTCTTCAATTCGTATATGTAAGGGGCTAAAAATGTCCTAATATAAGGTGAGAGGTTAAAACTTACCAAATTTGTAAGATGAGGGGCTAAAACCTACCAAATTTGTAAGGTAAAATGCTAAAACTGTCATATTATAAGTTGAAGGGTTAAAAATCTACCAATTTTGTAAGGTAAAGGGCTAAATGTTGATTTTTGCCAACAAGGAGGGGAGGGACTCCTCACCTTTCCATCTTCCTTACCCTCTTTTATATGGTAAAAAGCCAAACAAGTAAAGGAGAGAACTCTCCCATTTCTTTCTACATCTCTCTCCCACCCAAACCGTCAATCCAACTCACTCTTATCCCTCGTTTGGTTTGATATCCTATGTCATCTTTCCATTTTCCTCCACTCTTCCCTTCCTCTTTTGGTTATACTAAAATACAAAAATAAAAAAAAATAAAAATAAATAAATAAGAAAAAACCCCGCCCCACCACTGCCATCCAAATTTTTGTTATCCAATACATAGAAATTTCTACCCCTTCCCATTCCTCCCCTCTCTTATAAAATCAAACAAATTATTTGTTTGAATAAAAATTAGCAAGGGAAAGGAAAGGGAAGAGAAGGGAATCGAAGTGAGAAGAAGTGAAGGAGAGAAAATTATTGTTGTTAACCATATTTTGGATAGACAAAATTAAAGGAGCTAGAAAGATAATATATTTATTTAATTAAATAATTTTTAAAAAATAAAATAAAATATTTAGATTTTACTACTAATTAAATAAATAATTGAAATAAAATATGAGTTTTTCTAACCTACACTCTTATGGTGCATTTATTGCACATTCTTATTGGTATTAATTTGTATACAAAATTACAAAAGTAAATTTTAGTTTCAACACTAATGTCAAATGAATGATTTAGTTAGACAGTTGATAAAAATTAAGTCAATTTTTATTTTATTCATGTAAATTAATGGTAAAAAATTACAATAAATATACTTTTAACTTGTATTCTAAAGATACAAATTAGAGAATTTCATAAAATATTTATATATATTTATTTTCTTAAAAAATTAAAAATATAAATGCACATATAATGCAAATCCATGACAATATCCCCCAATTGGGGAGGATTATTAGAAACATAGAAACAGAAGAGTGGCTGGGGCTTCATCACCCTTCATCTGTCCCCCTTCATCAATGAAATAATCTAAATAAAGAGAAGAAGACGTCTTTCACTCTCCTCCTCGTCCCCTTTAAATCCCCCAATCGAAATTCACTGTTAGTGTCAAGTCATTACAATAAAGGTTAAATGCTAAATTTGGTCCCTCAACTTTAGTGAGTTGCACATTTTTGGTCTCTCAACAATTTTTTGCACTTTTTTGATCCCTCAACTCTAAGAAATGCACAACGTTTGTCCTTCTGTCAATTTGAGTTGTTAACTCGGCCACGTGGCATTTTTTATTTTTTTTTGGATGACATGGCAAGGACAACTTTAAAACGTGCTGATATGGATTTTTTTTTATGACATGTCATTTTCTTCTTGCACCAAAGACCCTTCAATGGCTTTCACATTGCTTGCAAACCACCAATAAGATCTGTGAACCCTAGAATGGTCTCTCACCTTCACTCTTTGCAAAATCAATCTCTCTCTGCAAAATCAATCTAACTCGAGTTGAGTTGCCTCTACTGCTAGTGGGGTGAGTCCTTACAAAATAATATATCTATGAACCAGAGAATTTGAAATTCTCTGTCATTGAACCCCGCTACTGGGTTTCATTGGAGCCTCAAACCTAGCAGATGTTATCAAATCAAATTAACCTTTCAATAAATAATATCAATCAAACTCTAATCAAATTCCAACAAAAATACAATCAAACTCTAATCAAATTTCAAGAAAAATGCAATCAAATTGTAAATCGACGATCTGAGAACAATTAGCCAAACTAGATTTGTGAGTGATTATAGATTCTTCGTGGGTAGAATGGAAAGAATTAGGAGATGAAGGGCTCACGGGTAATGAATGGGAAGATCAAAAAATTGGAAGAAGAAAGGATTTTTTTGTTAGATGCATGGAATTGGCTAAGCATGTTAGGTTCTTGAAACCCATATCTGTTGGGTTCCGATGAACCTGGGTTCATCGAAACCCAGCAAGGCTGGGTTTCAATTGAACCCAGCTTTGTTGGGTTTCAACTGAGCCCAGCAGCTGGGTTCGTCGAAACCCAGCCTTGTTGGGTTTCATCTGCTGGGTTCGATGAACCCAGCTTTCCACCGACCTAGGGTGGGAAAGAAAGAAAGAGAAAGAAAGAAGGGGAAGAAGAGGGATTGGAAAGGTGAGGAAGGCTAGGTTTCGTTTGCTAGGTTCATAGGAAAGAAAGAAAGAGAAAGAAAGAAGGAAGGGGAAGAAGAGGGTTTGGGAGGGTGAGGGTAATAAGGTAATTGTATTTGTTTTTAATTAAAATATAATTATTAAATTATGTGGCATTTTTATTTATTTATATAATATAATTATAATATGTATTATTGCCACATCATCAAAAAAATTAAAAGATAATGCCACGTGAAATTATTTAACTGCCACATCACACTTAATTGACGGAAGGATTAAAACTATGCAATTTTTAAAGTTAAAGGATCAAAAAAGTGTAAAAAATTGTTGAGGGACCAAAAATGTGCATTTCATAAAGTTAAGAGACTAAATTTAGCATTTAACCTACAATAAATCTAACAACTAACCCCCATTTTTGCCAAGGGATAAGTCATAATAAAACTACGTGTATGATGGCAGGGACACCCACCTAGCTCGAGTTTTGGTTTGTCGGTAGGGTCGTTGCCAGATATTGTAATACCATATGTAGTGTTTAGAGATTGCTGTAAGTTTCAGCTTTTCTTGTTGAATCATTTGTATAGTATTTATAGTGGTCAATGAGGCTTTTTAAAATAATCCATATTGTTTACATCTATGTTGTCTTAATCTTTTCCTCTCCGGTAGAATTCTACTAATCATAGAATAAAGTGATCCCAATCTGAAAACCAAAGCAAAATGAAAATGTAATCTGCTCTTTATTCTCCCTTTACTTCAATGATTTTCATGAGGAAACGAATTTTTCTACTCTAAATTAAAGTAAGGAATTTAAACTCCAAACAAAAGTTGTCTCTCACAATACAACTACTAGCAAAACTTGCCGATCAACAAAAAAGAAAGAAAAAAACCTGCTATTCACATAAAACTCATCAAATCACTTGCATCGGTAATCCATAATCCAACAACCCCCACCAATACTAAATACCTGAGAAAAATCAAAATCCATTGCATTTTTATCTCTATTTCTTTATCCTTTTTTGCAACCTGTAATAAAAATGCGCAGTTGCAACTTGCAAGAAATGGTGACAGGCTTGTGGCCGGTAATTCTATGGTTAGACTATGTTCATGTTTATTTGCAAATGGAAGTGAAAACGTTGATAGATTGATCTACAAACGATTTTATTTTTCTAGATTCATTTTTTTAATAGATTTCGAAGGTGACATCTGAACCTTACAAGACAAGTGATATTAATCACATTGGAAATATGTTTTTTGTTTTTTGGAATTCGACTCCGCCTGATTTAACATGTTAAAAAAAAAAAATTGGGAGGTGGGACGTTCTATTTTTTGGCACTAAATTGGGACTTTTTCTTTTTGACCATTAATCGGGACGTTTGTTTGGTGGAAAGTTTGAAAGTTTTACCAAAGCTATACTGTGGTGCTAGTGACAATGAAACGTTGATGTGATAAGGTAGAGGCCTCAGCCTCACATTAGATTTCTTTTTGTAGTTCTCCTGATAATTATACAATAAAATATAAAATTTAATTTCTTATATCTCAAATTAAAATATTTTTAAAATTAATTGAAGTTTGAAACCTAGAATTAAAGTTTTTAACAAAAAGATATCTCTAAGATCATGTTTGGAATGCATGTTTAGATTGGATTAAGTTGAAATAAATCAATAAAATAAGATGGAATTTGATAAGAGAAAATAATAAAAATCCTATCTCATGTTGGTATTTGATTGGATGGAATACATGATATATCCCATACTTAGTTTGGTAGTAGACAATTATTTGAGATAATTTTCATAATTTATGAATATGAACAAAAATGTTCAAAGTTCAACAATATTTGAAAATTTTCAATAAGCACCAAAATTTGCCTGCATGGAAAATTGATAAACATAGAGGAGCTGAACAATGTCCCCTTTTGTCTCATTTATATCATGACAAACTCAAAATGAACGGAGCATGCATAATATAATAGCAACCACTACAATAATGTAACATTTGAAAAGCGGTTTAGCTACTCCAACTTAAGACATTTTCTTTGATAACTTGGCCACAAAACATAGTTCCAGGTATTCATGATTATATTGATAAAGATCTCCAAATGAGGACAGCCTCCATAGCAAAATAACATTGAAATAAAAGAAAAATCTGATGTAATATTCCATGCTTCGACAGAACAGGGCGTGAGGTAAAGAGCAACTCATGGGATATAGTTGTATAGTACTTGATTTCTTGACACTCTAGACCCAACTATCTGCCCTTCCTCAAACCAGTCTCACCTCCTCCATCTGTTCTGCTTCCAACAACCACTCCCAGGAAACAAGCTCAGAGTGCTAACTGTGTCCTTTAAGCTAGAAATGATAAAGGCATTCCTCCAAAAACTTTAAACATAGAATGATGGTGATCACTTCCATGCATAATACTCCCCAGTTATAAGCTTCATTGCTAGCTCCATCATGGCAGAAAGGAACCAAAAGATTTCACCTTTCATAGGTACCACTCTTCATGAGTTAATTAGTTGATAGATTGAAAGGAACACACAGTCATTCCAACTGATGTGGTGATAGGTGCCAACTCACAAGTCCAACTCACTCAAGCTGACCTGATTCCACATCTCTGTTGCTTGAAGAAATTCTCTTTCTCCAAAAACCTAATGAGCTAGGATATTGTGAACAAAGAGCCATGAGTAAATTTGCTCTCTGTTGGCTATACAGACCATCTGTTGATAAGCAACAAGAAAAGAATATGATTAAAATCATGTTACTTACTAGAAAATTAGTTGATCCCTTCTGATATTAAATTTTAAGGCTACATTATGAATTCACTTTTCCAATGCAGATAAAGCAACAGTGCACAAGATGGTTGATAATGATTTACCTAAGTTGCTTCTGCTTCTGCAGGGGTACTACTGGTACCAGAGGAACCGTATTACACCAACCTCCAAGTAGATGGTTTAATTCAAGTCCTTCACTTTGATGGGTAATTTTATCAACAACTTATTTCTGTATAACTTCCGAGCAAAAGATTAGGAAATTGAAGATGATGCTGGGGACATTACTGTTTGAGATAAGAATTTTTAACAAGTAAAAAAATGATAGAACAACCAAGTACCTCTTTGGATTTTGTTTAAGTAGTGCTCCAATTGATTTTCATCACCCGCATGGTTTGCTAGCATAGTACCAAGAGAACAAAGTCACAGGCACTGGCCAGCCCAAAGATGCATGAATGTAACATGTTTACATGTAAATATTAGACCCTAGAAAAAAAGGGGAAAAGACTTGTTGAAGGATGTTTACCATCAAGTTCATTAAGAAGAAGATAAATTCACAAAATCATTAAACTCAAGATACTCATTTTTTATATGAAATTTTAATTAGCAAGTAAGTACGCTGAGTTTTGGATCTTGAATGCGTGCTTATGATTAGAAATGTGCTTGTGACTTATGGATCTAATACATTAACTGGTATATAATGAATTTCTCTTGCTCAATTGGTCTTTAAGGGAAAATTACAAAGAAAAAAAAAAAAAAAGAACTCTTAGTCTAGATACTTATCACTAGGGATCACGTCCACAACATGTCTTTAGTCCATTTTCATGAAGAAATAGATGCATAGATGGGAAAAACAAAAAATGAATTCCATGAATTCCAAAATAGAACATGGAATTAGAAAGAAAGAAGAATTACTAAGAATTTCCAAATGCAGAGGCACATGCATCAACAATCTCATTGTTGGGGATGTGGTAAGCTTTGAAGATCAAATAAGCTACCTCATAAGGCCATTGCAGAGAATAATATAAGCAAAATGGACATGCTTTCCATCCTATCCACATGGCTCTCTAACTCCTAAGATTTGAGACAATGTTAGACAGAACCAAATATTTTGAAGAAATTAGGACATAACCAAATATTCATTCAAAAAGGAAAAGGAAATATAAGTCATTTTAATATACCAAACACATGAGGCAGAAAAAGAAAAGCTAATCAAATATTTTAGTGAGATCAATGACTTAAATCACTATATGCTTAATAAACTTCTAGGAAACATCTAAAAAGAATATAATAAAACACAGAAACATAATACAATGTATTTGTGTCCATTGAGAAGTAACGTACATGTCTGAGAAGGATATAGAAAACATTTTTGCATGGAAAAATTAAAGAGATACTTAAGTCTGCTTGTTTATCATCTTGAATGATTTTGTCATGATAGATAACAGGAATGAAGCTAAAAGAATTTGACGTTTGAAAACACAACAAATGGAAAAAGCAAAATTACCAAGTCCCAAAGTTCAAGGATTTGATGTGCAAATGCAATTTCCTCAATCTGTTTCATCACTCAAGAAATTTGTCACAATTTGCGCCTTTATGTGAAAAAGGGGAAAGAAGAGCAAATGTTTGCATCAAAGAATGAAGAAAATGAGAAAAGATAGGCAAAGCAAGAAGAAAGAAAAAAGCTTGTCAAATCAAATTCTAAGTGGAAAATTGGAGATAATGTCTTACACTATGCATGGCTAATCGTGTCAGAATATTTAGTACAAATGGGTAAAAGGAAATCCTTTGTATTGGGTTAGTCCTACTCTATCTCCAACAATTTCCACCATTCTTTTGGAGACACCTCGGAATCTTTGAGAAGAAGACAAGGAGATGGTATGGTTGGCCATTGTTAAGCGGGGGAAGATATAGAGGAACTCACTTCAGTTCCTCTTAGAATTTAAATTGCAGAGATTCCAAACAACGACGAATCAATAGATTAGAAATTTATAATAGCTAGTTAGTTACATATGCTCTTCATGCATCCAGGGTTACCCTTGACATCTGCTTCGTTAAAGCTTTCATAGTTCCCCTAGTCTATGAGCAGTACCTCAATAGTGGATGTCAATCCCATTAGTATGTCAATGGACATTGTCTCTTGTTTGCATCAATCTACCATTCATACTCATTGCTATTCACAACTTCTATTTGAAATAAAATTTTAAGCCAAACTAAGAAAAGTGATAGGATTATAGAAATCTTAATATTTCTCAAAGAAATCAAAAACAAATTCCCAGCCTATTTAAAATAAAGCTAATGATTTCTAATAGCAGATGAATCAGAACACCAGTTTCTAGTCAACTTCTGCTAGACTTTATCTGCTATTCTAACAAAGGAACTACTCTACACTTTGTGTGTGTTGAGAGAGAGAAGGATACTGCTAAGAATCTCTGGAAGCAATATCACCAATTTTAACAATCCCATAGCTTAATGAATTCAAGATCATTCTCATTCTTAGTAACACGGTACCTTTGAAAACCAAATAAACTAACGAAAGAGCCCCAAGTGTATGTAGTATAATTTTCGACATGCTTTCTAGCTGCATCTCCCAGACCACCTAAGACAGTATCAAAAAGCATCAAATACAATATTTATTAAAGTTCATTCATATTTGAGGAAAAATAGCTTTACCTAGCATTATTCCTTCTTGAACAATTTTGAGAAGATAAAGAATCAAAGTGCAGATACAAAGTAATTTCATGAAAGATAAGGAATAACTTTGGAGAGAATGTGTGATTGCATCCTGCTAGTTTCCTTGCTTTGGGAACATGTCTTGACTTACTACAACATATTCGAAAAGGAGGAAAGGAAAAAGAAACATTTGCAAGGTGATATATAAAAAATTTTTTCCCTCATAAAAAAAGTTTCAAACTCAATCCTGCATAGCAACTTGTAAGATAAAAGGCATACTGTTGTCTGTGGCAAATCATCAAGTAGCTTGCAGTTGTTCAATCCTTATTGAATGAATAAAAGGTTAAAATAAGACAGTATTCTTGTTTGAATGGACATCATTTTTATTTGAATGGCCCTTTAGTGAATGATTCCCATCATTCTCAAAGAAAGCTAAAACACAATGGCATTAATCATATGCAAAAGGGAAAGCAGAATTAAAAGATAAAAGACTGCTACACATGTGTTTAGGGAATAAAAGAAGAAGAAAAGAATATGGCGGGGAAGAAAAGAATAAAATGAAATTTAAAAAACCAACTCTCATCATTATAGAAAAGGAAACAAACAAATAATCCAATCCACTCAATAAAAAGTATAACATCATTATAAGCATAACTATAAAACTAGACAAAAGCAAACCATATCAATTTTTACCACATAATTCACACAGAATGAAATGCAAGCCACACATAGGAAACATTACATTTAGAATTTGACATTTGAAATCACAACAAAGGAAAAAAAAAAAAAAGGTGCGATTTATTCATCCTGCCCCATTTCATTGCACTGCTGAACATGTAGTAGTGTCTCTGGAAAAGAAGAAACAAATAGGAGGCATTTTTAATCAAAGATATTGATTAAGAAAGAAACAGTGGAAGTGTAAATATAAAAATGTTTGGAACTGAATCCTAAATGGAAATTTGAAGATGAAAGGCTTACCTATGTTTATGGAGACTCATCGACCACCTTCCAGTTAATTCAACGAAGGGCGAAAGGATATCCTTTGCATTGGGATGCTCCCACTTCAACAATTCCCATGACTCTTTCGAAGATACATCGATTTCTTTTAGAGAAGGAGGAGGTGAAAGAGGAACTCTTTCCAGCAGCGGACAATCATCGATTACCAAAGTCTCAAGAGAATCGCACACCAACACTCTAGTTCTGCCACAGATGGTTTTCAATTTGGGCATACCACTCAAGGCAAGCATTTTCAGTTTGTGGAGAGGGAGCATACCATCTTCTTCTTCGGACTCCTCAGATGCTATTATTTCCTCCAACTCTTCACAATCCATCACCAAAATCTGTTCCAGATTCTGGAGGTGCCTAACCAGTAACCTAGGGGAGAACAGCTTTTTTATTTTAGGGCAATCGCGGATCATGATGGCTTTCAGTGGGAAAGAAAGTGCTGATGGATCAAGAGCTTCTTCTTCAAAAAGGGATATTAGGTTTTCTAATTTGTCAAGCCGTAGATGCTGAAGGTATTGAAGCGGGTTGAAGTTGAACAAAGAAGATAAAGCAAACTCTATGCTCTGACACTCATGAAGTATGCATATTGTCAAATTGACGATATCTTTTAAGAAAGAAAGTTGGTCTAGGCATTTTACGTCATGACATCTTTCTAGTGCAATTGCCTCAACATTGTGGGGTAGAAGAACAGGCTTTTCAGAAGTAATTGGTATACATGATACTTGAAACAATCTCTTCCAGTATCTTCGGTATCGGGAAGTCCCTTCTCCAGATCCAATACCGAGTCTATAATCTCTGAATCGTTCCCTTCTGCTTTGCATCATTTTGAGGAAAATGCTCAACTCATTCCAGTCGATTAGATCCCCATCAAAGTATTCTAATTTCTCTAACGGCCATAAATCTTCCCCTTTTACTTGTATCCCATTTATTCTTAATGCTAGCATCTGAAGACATGATAGTTTTTGCAATATTCCTTCAGGCAGTTTTCTTATTTTTGTATTACTAAGATCAAGATATTTGAGATTTACCAACATTTCCATACCTTCAGGGATTTCTTCAATTCCAGACCTGTTAAAGTTCAACTTTGTTATGGCTTGACAATTAGATAAATCTGGCACCTTCCTTAGCTGCACGCAACCAATTAATAACAATGTGGTGAGGTTTTTCAATTTGGAGATGGAACTTGGCAAACTCTTCAATTTAAAATTTTTAGAGAGATCAAGAATCTTGAGTTCATTCATCTGCTCAAAAAAGGAATCTGGAAAGTTTGATAAGTTGTTATGGGACAACAACAAAGTTGTAAGCATTCGGCATTCTGGAGAAGACAAATCTCTAGGAATCTCTTCTATTGAATTCCTCATCAAGGAAACCCTCTTCAAATCCTTTGTCCATTGTTCCTTGTTTGGTAGCTCTCTGATGTTCATGCCAGATTTTACCAAGAATCGTGGACTCTTGCTTGTGATATCCAACGCCATGGCTCTCAGAAGATCATGCATCTTCACAGCTCTTTCATCTTCATCATCGATTATTGTACTTTGCAGAGTTTGAACTGTTTCTAACAAGTAGTTATCTTCCAACTTCCTTAGAATAGCCTGGCCCTGACAATTCATCTTATGTCTAGTTTCCATTTGAGCAATAAATCCTTCTTCAATCCAACACTCAATTAGCTTCCTTTTTCGAATTGCAAAGTTTTCAGGATATAGTGCACAGTATAAGAAGCAATTTTGGATTTTTTCATCATTCAAATGATCAAAGCTGAATTTCAATATCTCAAATGCATCATTCATTGTACCTTCCACTGTTCTTGTACTTGCCATAGTTCTTTTACGATTTCTCAACTCATCTAGTGCATTCTCCCACAACTGAGGGCTAGATATCTCTGTCATACTGCTTGCAACTGTGACAATTAAAAGAGGCAAACCTCCACACTCCTTCACGATCTTCTTCAAAGTAGGTTTTATGGCTTTTTTAATAACTCCATCTGTAGATAAAACTACATTTCCAACTTTATTCAAGAAAAGTTGTAATGCTTCCTTTTCTAGAAGAGGCTCCAAATTGACTATCTTACAATTCATGCATCGAGCAACATCTTGAAAACGCGTTGTCAACACCAACTTGCAACTATTGCTTCCAACCAAATTTGGAATTCCAACATCTTCAAGAGCAATGTTCTCCCACACATCATCTAAAATTAACAAGTAGCAGCTCTTTGCCAACATTTCTGACAACACTGCTGCACGCATGGTTGCATCCTCCTCTAGAAGAGGTACTTTCAATTGGTTTGCAATGTCTTTTTGTAACTTGATAATATCAAAGTGCTTCGTTACTGTTACCAAAACAACTTTCTTAAATTTGGTTTCTCTATTCAATAGTTCATTGTACACATGCTTAATGATGGTTGTCTTACCAATACCACCAAGTCCACAAACTCCGATCCTTGTAACATTGTCTTCCACCAAATATTTCAAGATTTTTGTTTTAGTAGCTTCCCTACCTTGTAATTCTGGGGTTGGGATCGCAATCCCCTTTCTTGAGTGATCATCAACCACCAAAATCGCATCAACCTCGGTGTATTTTTCCCCTTCATCAAATATTTCCTTCATTTCTCTAGTTTTTTCATCCAAATATTTTGCTGCACACATGTGAGAGAAGCATCCCACTCTGCTGACTTTATCTTCAACATCTTGAATTATTTTATCCCCTCTGTCCAACCAATCTTTAACTTCCCTGCTTTGAATCTTTCCAGGGTAACGTTGTGTTTCTATTTTTGATTTGATGTCGCCTTGTCTTGCCAGCAAGCTTTCTTTCTTTTCTTTGAATTTACTAACATAATCACCATAGCATAATGGGTACTTCGCATATGCCCAAACTGTATGGACAACATCCTTCACAATGTCATAGATTGGCTTTATAGTTTCCATTACGTAATTCCTGCATAAGTACACTGTAAGGTATTATTTAGAAGGCAAGAAATTGTTTGTTTAGATGTATAGGCATACAACTACGCTTTAGGAAACTAAGGCATTAGGAAATAGTTTATACGTTTAATAAAGAAGAAAAACAATCTTCGAAATTAAATAAAGCATGAAAAACCAAAAAATAATTGTTAATTTAATACGAAGTTAACTAATCAACTATGGCAAATCTATTTAGCTAAACAAAACATTAATATAAACTGGACTTCTATTCTTTCTAAGGATTGAATTTTAAAGATTTTGATTGGTAGAGGTTGACAATCAAGTTTGACTAATTAGTAATAGATGAAAATTTTGTGGATTTAATTAAAAAAATTTGCACTGGCTTATATTCAAATTAATAATTATTTGTATTAAAACACTATACTGTTTTGATTTGTGCATTTGAATTGTCCTCTGCAAGATTAATTCATACATTTATTTTGCAAGTTATAGTTTAGTGATTGTGTAGAAGGTAGCCTCCTCCATTTTGTTATATATAATCTAGTTTTAACATCTCATTATTTGCTGCATTACTAATAACCAAAATTGTGCTAATAATCAAAAGTAACCAAGTAGAACATATTATTTGATGAATTATTTAGCACGCTATTTACTAATTGTCAATGGTTAGGAATGCAAAATATATGATTTGAAAAATTATTTGGCATGCTATTTGATTGTTTTAAAGGCATATGTTGATTCAGCATTTCCTCGATCGGGAGTAATTTGAGGTTGTATAATTTCTAATATAGTGAGAAAATCTTTAATTTGTAGAAAGATCTAGATAATATATATAGTTTGGTGTTGAAATTGTATATTTGAATTTTGAAAATTAGTATTAGAGAATATCTTGAATTAGTCATAAATATAAAGGATATTAATGACAAATTGAAATTCAGTCACTATTTTTTGTCACAAAAATTAGTTTATTTTTTTGTAGTGATAAAATATCTAATGATAAATATAAAGATGAAAATTGTGTAGAAATATATATATAATGACTAATGAAGATATAAGGGGTGACTAAGGAAAAATAATAGAGAATGGATGATAAAAAAAAAAGAATATTAACAAATGAATTATTAATATAAAAAGGAAAAGTTAAGACGATATAGTTTAGAGTGACAAAAAAAAAAAGAGATAGTGTCACAAGAAAAAATTAGGAGAGGTGGAATAACGGTACATAAGTAATATATATATATATATATATATCTAAAAAATTATGTCTTTTATATTTTGATTTAGAACATATTTCTAATATAGATAAAGGGAGAGAGAGAATTGGAATAATTGAAATCACCCGAGCCAAAATCCGTCACTAACCTATTTCCATAAGCTCTCAAAAGCTCAAATCAAGTTATTAATAGTGGTTAATCTTCACACTTATATATCAAATTCACTCACAATTTTTCATTGAAATGAGATTTGGGGTATTACAATAATATAAGATATGTAAGTATAAGATATGTAAGGATTGATGGTTGTGTAAGGAGTAATTTAAAAAGGAATAATATAGTGGAAGAATAAGATTATAAAGAATAATAACAAAAAAATGGTTAATATAACGAGAGAAAGTAAAGGTGAATATTAGTAGATAAATAAATATAATAACAAAATATGTAAAGATAAGCTAAGAGATGACATTATAAGAAAAATTAATAAAAAAA
>BPVZ01000169.1:402812-413793 GCA_020521535.1 Rubroshorea leprosula | reverse complement strand
TTAATAATCAATTCACGCATTTAACATCATCAAATTAAATAAAATATACCTGGATAAAATGGTTTGTCCAACTACTGATGGCGGTAGAGAAAAATGAACACAGATTCGTAAATAATGTGACTCATATGGCCAAGGGCAATAGTTTCTTCAATGTTTTGAGAGATGATGGATGAAGTAGACAGATCTGCAAAAGGGAAGCACATAAGTATATACAAATTATTATAACGAAATTTCAAAAAATGTACAATAATGTTTATTAATTACGAAGAAATTAAATGCATAAATTAAACATCAGAAAAGAATATACCAAGAATAATAAAGGAGAAATGAACACAGATTTAAAAGACAGATCTGCAAAAGAGTTCTTCAATAATTTAAGAGAGGATGTACGACAATAACAGATCTACAAAAGAGAAGTTAAAAATTTCAACTGATATCCAATAATGAAAAATAGAGAAAAAAGATACATTTAACATCACAAAAGAATATACCAATTGCAAGGAAAAGTGTAGAGAAGATAACAAAGATTCGTAACCAAAGCAAACACGCAACTAGTATGGTCAACGCCAACAATTTATCCAATAACTTTAGAGAGAATGGATGGAATAGGCTTCCGGCAGATCTGGAAAAGTGATATGAGTATATATGGATTATTTCAACTATATCCAGAATTGGTAGGTAGAAAAAGCATGGATTAAACATTAAAAAAGAATATACCATGAAAAAATGCAACTAATATGGCCAACGACAACAGTTTCTTCAATGATCTGCAAAAGAATGAAATTAAGCATGGATTATTGTAAAAAGTATTTAGTATTAGAAAAATGGTACCATCTAACAAACAAATTAGAAGTGGGAGAAGAGTTGATGCTAGTAAGGAGAAGAGACAACTTACAGTAGGCAAGTCAATGAGAAAGCCAAGAGGGATTTGATGGATATTTCCTGGTAGATCTTTGCTAAGCAAATTACGGTGAAATGAGAATGCAAAATGATTCAAAGATGTAGAATAGTTGCTTATTATTATTTTATCATAAAAGAAAGACTTGATGGAAGGAAGAGTAATGTTCACCACACAAATAGCATAAATCTTCTACAGGTATATTGATAGGGAAACAGGTTAAACCGCTCAAACTAGAAATTACTCTAATGTATACTGGGCCCACTTAATTTCGTACTTTTCCTATCACATAATGTTTTTGTTTTTAATTATGTACAGAGATTAAAAATATCAATTATTACAATTAATTTATGTTTTTTAATTTTACCCTTTGACTCTGTTGGTTTGAGAAGAGGAGAAAAAGAGGAGAGAAGTTAGCTTTATTAAAACATTTTTCTTTCTTATAATTAGTTTTTAAAAAATTTTGATTAAAAATTAAAAATTTAAATTTTTGTCATATTAAATAATTATTTTTTACTATAAATAAAAATCATTAATTTTTAAAACATTAGATTGCATTATAGTAGTTTGATGCATCTATTTCAACAGATTATATATGCCATGCTTAGTTTAACTTTTGAATTTGTATTTTACAGTCTAAAAATAGGGATTTTTAAATAAAGAGATGACCTCTTGTGTATAATATTAAAATTCTTTTTTCATCTAAAAATGAATATTTTTACTATCTAAAATAATTTAAACTATAAAATATTTTTTATTAATTTTTTAAAAATAAAATATAGACATTAAGCAGATGTCAAGCAGAAACTCCAAAGAAAGATACATAAATAAGTTACTTCCTCTCTCTCTCTTAAAAGTGATTGTTACTTTTAATACAGAAGGTAACCCTGGCCAAAATGGAGAAGAAAGAAAGAAACTGCTGTATAAGTCGGCCACATGCCTAAGGCTGTTTTGGCGACGTGCCGATTCCTTTTCACCGGCTGCGTGGTGTACTCAGACTGTACCTGTACAAGCAGTCTTTCCTACATATGGCGCGAGTGCAAGTCACACAACTCATGAGACCTAAATACGCAGATCTACTACCAAATCCACAACCAACATTCAATAAACGAATGGCTGGAGGGAGGGTGGTGTGAGGATATGTAAAATTGATAAACATAGAGAGGCTCAGAACAATCTCCTTCCCATTTCTCTCATTAACTTGACAAACTCAAAATGAACAGAGGTTGCATAATATATTAGCAACCATTACAATAACATTACGTTTGAAGAGGAGGGTACCTACTCCAACTTGAGACATATTCTCTGATAACTTGGCCACAAAACACGGCTCTATGTATTGAGGATTATATTGATAAAGATCTCCTCCAAATGAGGACAGCCATAACATTACATAGCAAAATAACATTGAAATAAAAGAAAGATCCAATGAAATCTTCCATGCTTCAACAGAACAGGCCGTGAGGTAGAGAACAACTCATGGGATATAGTTGTAAAGTGCTTCCTTGATTCATTGACACTATAGACCCAGTTATCTCCCTTCCTCAAACCATTCTCACCTCCTCCATCTATGCTAGTAGTTCTACTTCCAACAACCCACTCTAGGAAGCAAGCTCAAAGTGCTATTTGTGTCCCGTTAGTTAGAAAAGATAAAGGCATTCCTCCAACATTTTTGAACATTGAATGGGGGTGACCATTTCCCTGCATGATGCTCCCCAATTTTAAGCTTCATGGCAGAAACGAACGAAAAGATTTCGCTTTTCATAAGCACCACTCTTCATCAGTTAATTAGTTGCTAGATTGAAAGGAATGCACATGCATTCCAATTGATGTTGTGATAGGTGCCAACTCACTCAAGTTGACCTGATGGCTGATTCCATATCACTGTTTCTTGAAGAAATTCTCTTTCTCCAAAAACCTAATGAATTAGGATTTGTGAACAAAGAGCCATAAGTAAATTTGCTCTCTATTGGCTATGCAGACCATCTGTTGATAAGCAACAACAAGAGAATATGATTAAAATCATGTTACTTACTAGAAAATTAATTGATCCTTCTTAATTTTAAACCTTAAGGCTACATTATGAATTCTCTTGTCCAATGCAGATAAAACAACAATGTACAAGACGGTTGGCAAGGATTACCCAAGTTACTTCTGCTTCTGCAAGGGTACTACTGGTACCAAAAGCACCATATTACACCAACCTCCAAGTAGATGGTTTAATTCAATCCCTTCACTTTGATGTGTAATTTTATCAACAACTTATCTCTGTATAAATTCCAAGCACAAGATTAGGAAAGCAAAGATGATGCATAGGGCAATGCTTTTGAGATAAGAAAATTTCTTTCATTATAAAAAGATAGAAAAACTAGGTACCTCTTTGGATTGTGTTTAAGCAGTGCTCCCACAGCTTCTCAACAACCGGATGGTTTGAAAGCACAGCACCAAGAGAACAAAGTCACAGGTACCAGCCAGCCCACAGATGCATGAATGTAGCATGTTTACATGTAAATTTTAGACCCTAGAAAAAAAAAATGCGCAGAGACTGTTGAAAGATGTTTACCATGAAGTTTATTAAGAAGAAGATAAATTCACAAAATCATTAAACTCAAGATACTCTTTTTTTATATGAAATTTTAATTAGCAAGAAATCACATTGAGTTTTAGATCTTGAACACCTGCTTATGGTTAGGAAATGTGCTTATGACTTTTAGATCTAATACATTAACTAGTATATAATGAATCTCTCTTGCTCAATTGGTCTTTAAGGGAAAATCACCAAAAAAAAAAAAAAGAACTTTTAGTCTAGATACTTATCTCTAGGCATCATGTCCACTACATGTCATTAGTCCATTTTCAAGAAGCAATAGATGCATGGATGGGAAAAACAAAAAATGAATTCCATGAATTCCAAAATAGAATAAATAAAACCAAACATCATGCCTCCATGGAATCAACCTGATAATTTCTATTAGCAAAAGAAACCAAAGTTTCGTCTTTCCAATAAAGGAACATCAAATATGTGTCTATGGAATTAGAAAGAAAGAAGAATTACTAAGAATTTCAAAATGCAGAGGCTCAGGCATCAACAATCTCATTGTTGGTAATGTGGTATGCTTTGAAGACCAAATAAGCTACCTCATAAGGCCATTGTAGAGAATAATATAAGCAAAATGGACATGCTTTCCATCCTATCCACATGGCTCCCTAAAAGGAAAAGGAAACATAAGTCATTTTAATATACCAAACACATGGGGCAGAAAAAGAAAAGCTAAACAAATATTTTAGTGAGATCAGTGACTTAAATCACTATATGCTTAATAAACTTCAAGGAAACATCTAAAATGAATATAATAAAATTCAGGAACACAATACAGTGTATTTGTGTCCATTATGAAGTAACATACATGTTTGAAAAGGATATAGAAAACAATTTTGCATGGAAAAAGTAAAGAGATACTTAAGTCTACTTGTTTATCATCTTCAATGATTTTGTCATGATAGATAACAGGAATGAAGCTGAAAGAACTTGACATTTAAAACACAACAAATGGAAAAAGCAAAATTACGAAGTCTCAGAGTTCAAGGATTTGACATGCAGATGCAATTTCCTCAGTCCGTTTCATCACTCAAGAAATATGTCACAATTTGCATCTTTCATGTGAGAAAGGAGAAAGAAGAGCAAATGTCTGCATCAAAGAAGGAAGAAAATGAGAAAAGACAGGGAAAGCAAGAAGAAAGAAAAAGGCTTGTCAAATCAAATTCTAAGTGGAAAATTGGAGATAATGTCTTACACTCTGTGTGGCTAATCGTGTCAGAATATTTAGTACAAAAGGGTAAAAGGAAATCCTTTGTATTGGGTTAGTCCCACTCTAACTCCAACAATTTCCACCACTCTTTTGGAGACACCTGGAAATCTTTGAGAAGAAGAGAAGGAGATTGTATGGTTGGCCATTGTTAAGCAAGGGAAGATATAGAGGAACCCATTTCAGTTCCTCTTAGAATTTAAATTACAGAGATTCCAAACAAACCACAGAATCAATATATTAGAACAGCTAGTCAGTTACATATGCTCTTCATGTATCCAGGTTACCCTTGACATCTACCTCGCCAAAGCTTTCATAGCTCCCCTAATCCATGAGCAGTACCTCAATAGTGGATACCAATCCCATTAGTACATCAATGGACATTATCTTGTGTTTGCATCAATCTACCACTCATACTCATTCCTATTCACAACTTCTATTTGAAATAAAATTTTAAGCCAAACCAAGAAAATTCATAGGATTATAGAAATCTGAATATTTCTCAAAGAAAGCAGTGCTAGGGGCACTCGCCTCTTGCACTCTCCGGCCAACACTTTCACTCTTATTGGGCCACGTTCTTTTCATAGTAAGAGGTTGCAGTTCAAAGCCTGAAACAAGCTTACATGGCCCAATGAAAGGAGAAGTGTTGGCCGGAGAGTGCAAGAGGCGAGTGCCCCTAGCACTTCTCTTCTCAAAGAAATCAAAAACAAATTCCCAACCTATTTGAAATAAAGCTAATGATTTCAAATAGCAGACAAATCAGAAAATTAGTTTTCTAGTTAATTTGTGCTGGACTTTATCTACTATTCTAACAAAGGAACTACTCTACACATTGTGTGCGTTGAGAGAGAGAAGGATATTGCCAAGAATCTCTAGAAGCAGGATCACCAATTTTAACAATCCCATAGCTCAATAAATTCAAGATCATTCTTGTTCTTAGTAACTAGGTACCTTCAAAAACCAAATAAGCTGACCAAAGAGCCCCAAGCGTATGTAGTATAATATTTGACATGCTTTCTAGCTGCATCTCCCAGATTACCTAAGACAGTATCAAAAAGCATCAAATACAGTATTTATCAAAGTTCATTCATATTTGAGGGAAAATAGCTTTACCTAACGTTGGTCCTTCATCAACAATTCTGAGAAGATAAAGAATCAAAGTGCAGATACAAAGTAAATTTCATGAAAGATAAGGAATAACTTTGGAGAGAATGTGTGATTCCATCCTGCTAGTTTCCTTGCTGTGGGATCATATCTTGACTTACTACAACATATTCGAAAAGGAAGAAAGAAAGAAGAAACATTTGCAAGGTGATATATAAAAACATTTTTCCCTGATAAAAAAAAAAGTTTCAAACTCAATCCTGAGCAGAAACTTTTAAGATAAAAGGCACATTGTTGTCTGTGGCAAATCATCAAGTAGCTTCCAGTTGTTCAATCCTTATTGAATCAATAAAAGGTTAAAATAAGACAGTATTCTTGTTTGAATGGATTTCATTTTTGTTTGAATGGCCCTTTAGTGAATGATTCCCACCATTCTCAAAGAAGGCTAAAACACAATGGCATTAATCATATGCAAAAGGGAAAGCAGAATTAAAAGATAAAAGACTATGTTACACATGTGTATAGGGAATAAAAGAAGAAGAAAAGAATCTAGCGGGGAAGAAAAGAAGAAAATGAAATTTAAAAAGCCAACTCCCATCATTATAGAAAAGGAAACAAACAAATAATCCAGTCCACTTAATAAAAAGTATAAACATCATTACAAGCATAACTATAAAACTAGACACAAGTAAACATATCAATTTTTACAACATAATTCACACAGAATGAAATGCAAGCCACACAAAGGAAGCATTACATTTAGAATTTGACATTTGAAATTACAACAAAGGAAAAAAAAAAAGGGTGCGATTTATTCATCTTGTCCCATGTCATTGCACTGCTGAACATGTAGTAGTGTGTCTGGAAAGGAAGAAACAAATAAGAGGCATTTTTAATCAAAGATATTGATTAAGAAAGAAATAGTGGAAGCGTAAATATAAAAATGTTTGGAACTAAATCTTAAATGGAAACTTGAAGATGAAAGGCTTACCTTTGTTTGTGGTGAATCATCGAGCACTTTCCAGTTCTTCAATCCTCATCAAATTCAACGAAGGGCAAAAGGATATCCTTTGCATTGGGATGCTCCCACTCCAACGATTCCCATGACTCTTTTGAAGATACAAGGATTTCTTTTAGAGAAGGAGGAGGTGAAAGAGGAACTCTTTTCAGCAGCGGACAATTTTTGATTTCCAAAGCCTCAAGAGAATCGCACACCAACACTCTGGTTCTGCCACAGATGCTTTTCAATTTGGGCATACCATGCAAGCCGAGAATTTTCAGTTTGTGGAGAGGGAGTTTACCATCTTCTTCTTCTTCGGACTCCTCAGATGCCATTATTTCCTCCAATTCTTCACAATCCACCACTACAATACATTCCAGATTCTGGAGGTGCCAAACTAGCAACCTAGGTGAGAACAACTTTTTTATTTTAGGGCAATTGTGGATCATGATGGTTTTCAGAGGGAAAGAAAGTGCTGATGGAGCAAGAGCTTTTTCTTCAAAAAGGGATTTTAGGTTTTCTAATTTGGCAAGCAGCAGTAACTGAAGGGATTGGAGCGGGTTGAAGTTGAACGAGGAGAAAACAAACTCTACGCTCTGACACTCAGCAAGTAAGCACGTTGTCAAGTTGACCGTATCCTTCAAGAAAGAAAGTTGGTCTACGCATTTTAAGTCATGACATCTTTCTAATGCAATTGCCTCAACATTGTGGGGTAGAAGAACACGCTTTTCAGAAGCAATTGGTAGACATGATATTTTAAACAATCGCTCCCAGTATTTTAGGTAGTGGAAAGTCACATCTCCTCCAGATCCAACACCGAGTGTATAATCTCTGAGTCGTTCCCTTCTGCTTTGCATCATTTTGTAGAAAATGCTCAACTCATTCCAATCGATTAGATCCCCATTAAAGCATTCTAATTTCTCTAATGGCCATAAGTCTTCCCCTTTTACTTGTATCCCATCTATTCTTAATGCTAGGATCTGAAGACATGATAGTTTATGCAATATTCCTTTGGGGAGTTTTCTTATTTTTGTATTACTAAGATTAAGATATTTGAGATTTACCAACATTTCCATACCTTCAGGGATTTCTTCAATTCCAGACCTGTTAAAGTCCAATTTTGTGATGGCTTGACAATTAGATAAATCTGGCACCTTTCTTAGCTGCACACAACCAATTAATAACAATGTGGTGAGGTTTTTCAATTTGGAGATGGAACTTGGCAGACTATTCACTTCATGATTTTTAGAGAGATCAAGAATCTTGAGTTCATTCATCTGCTCAAAAAAGGAATCTGGAAAGTTTGACAAGTTGTTATGAGACAACAACAAAGTTGTAAGCATTCGGCATTCTGGAGAAGACAAATCTCTAGGAATCTCTTCTATTGAATTCCTCATCAAGGAAACCCTCTTCAAATCCTCTGTCCATTGTTCCTTGTTTGGTAGCTCTCTGATGTTCATGCCAGATTTTACCAAGAAACGAGGACTCTTGCTTGTGATATCCAACGCCATGGCTCTCAGAAGATCATGCATCTTCACAGCTCTTTCATCTTCATCATCAAGTATTCTACTTTCCACAGTTTGAACTGTTTCTAACAAGCAGTTATCTTCCAACTTCCTTAGAATAGCCTGGCCCTGACAATTCATCTTATGTCTAGTTTCCATTTGAGCAATAAATCCTTCTTCAATCCAAAACTCAATTAGCTTCCATTTTCGAATTGCAAAGTTTTCAGGATATAGTGCACAGTATAAGAAGCAATTTTGGATTTTTTCATCATTCAAACGATCAAAGCTGAATTTCAATATCTCAAATGCATCATTCATTGTACCTTCCACTGTTCTTGTACTTGCCATAGTTCTTTTACAATTTCTCAACCCATCTAGTGCATTCTCCCACAACAGAGGGCTAGATATCCCTGTCATACTGCTTGCAACTGTGACAATTAAAAGAGGCAAACCTCCACACTCCTTCACAATCTTCTTCAAAGTTGGTTTTATGGCTTTTTTAATAACTCCATCTGCAGATAAAACTACATTTCCAACTTTATTCAAGAAAAGTTGTAATGCTTCCTTTTTTGGAAGAGGCTCCAAATTAACTATCTCACAATTCATGCATCGAGCAACATCTTGAAAACGCGTTGTCAACACCAACTTGCAACTGTTGCTTCCAACCAAATTTGGAATTCCAACATCTTCAAGAGAAATGTGCTCCCACACATCATCTAAAATTAACAAGTAGCAACTCTTTGCCAACATTTCTGACAACACTGCTGCACGCATAGTTGCATCCTCCTCCAGAAGAGGTATTTTCAATTGGCTTGCAATGTCTTTTTGTAACTTGATAACATCAAAGTGCTTCGTTACTGTTACCAAAACAACTTTCTTAAATTTAGTTTCTCTATTCAATAGTTCATTGTACACAAGTTTAATGATGGTTGTTTTACCAATACCACCAAGTCCACAAACTCCGATCCTTGTAACATTGTCTTCCACCAAATATTTCAAGATTTTTGTTTTAGTAGCATCCCTGCCTTGTACTTCTGGGGTTGGGACTGCAATCCCCTTTCTTGAGTGATCATCAACCACCAAAATTGCTTCAACCTCAGTGTATTTTTCCCCTTCATCAAATATTTCCTTCATTTCTCCAATTTTTTCATCCAAATATTTTGCTACACAAATGTGAGAGAAGCATTCCACTCTGCTGACTTTATCTTCAACATCTTGAATTATTTTATCCCCTCTGTCCAGCCATTCTTTAACTTCCCTGCTTTCAATCTTTCCAGGGTAACATTGTGTTTCTATTTTTGATTTGATGTCACCCTGTCTTGCCAGCAAGCTTTCTTTCTTTTCTTTGAATTTACTAACATAATCACCAAAGCATAATTGGTGTTTCACACATGCCCAAACTGTAGGAACAACATCCTTCACAATGTCATAGATTGGCTTTATAGTTTCCATTACGTAATTCCTGCATAAGTATACTGTAAGGTATTATTTTCAAGGCAAGAAATTGTTTGTTTAGATGTATAGACATAGAACTACGCTTTAGGAAATTAAGGCCTTAGGAAATAGTTTATATATTTAACAAAGAAGGAAAACATTTTTCGAAATTAAATAAAGTATGAAAAACCGAAAAAGACTTATTAATTTAATAAGAAGTTAAGTAATCAACTATGGCAAATCTAGTTAGCTAAACAAAACATTAACATAAAGACTTCTATTCTTTCTAGGGATTGAATTTTAAAGATTTTGATTGGTAGAGGTTGACAATCAAGTTTGACTAATTAGTAATAGATGAAAATGTTATGGATTTAATTAAAAAATTTGCATTGGTTTATGGTCAAATTAATAATTATCGGTATT
This sequence comes from Rubroshorea leprosula, assembly GCA_020521535.1. Classification (NCBI taxonomy): domain Eukaryota; kingdom Viridiplantae; phylum Streptophyta; class Magnoliopsida; order Malvales; family Dipterocarpaceae; genus Rubroshorea; species Rubroshorea leprosula. Next base: position 403,623 of record BPVZ01000169.1, on the reverse strand, counting down.
AACACACTAAACTGTTTTCATTTGTGCATTTGAATTGTCCTTTGCAAGATTAATTCATACATTTATTTTGTAAGTTATAGTTAAGTGATTGTGTAGAAGGTAGCCTCCTCCATTTTGTTTTATATAATCCAGTTTAAACATCTCATTATTTGCTGCATTACTAATAACCAAAATTGTGCTAATAGTCAAAAGTGCCCACGTAGAACATATTATTATTTAATGAATTATTTGGTACGCTATTTACTAATTGTCAATGGTTACGGATGCAAAATATATGATTTGAAAAATTATTTGGCATGCTATTTGATTGTTTTAAGGCATATGTTGATTCATCATTTCCTCGAGAATAATTTGAGGTTGTATAATTTCTAATATAGTGAGAAAATTTTTAATTTGTAGAAACATCTTGATAATATAGTTTAGTGTAGAAATTGTTTATTCAAATTTTGAAAATTAGTATTAGAGAAATATCTTGAATTAGTCACAAATATAAAGGATATTAATGACGAATTGAAATTCAATCACTACTTTTGGTCACAAAAATTAGTCTATTTTCTTGCAATGATAAAATATCTAATGATAAATATAAAGACAAAAATTGTGTAAATATATATATATATATAATGACTAATGAAGATATAAGGGGTGATTAAGGAAAAATAATAGAGAATGGATGATAAAAAAAAAGAATATTAACAAATGAATTATTAATATAGAAAGAAAGAGTTAAGACGATATAATTTAGAGTGAAAAAAGAAAACAAAAGAGATAGTGTCACGAGAAAAAATTATGAGAGGTGGGGTAATGATAC
>BPVZ01000169.1:378357-388740 GCA_020521535.1 Rubroshorea leprosula | reverse complement strand
TTAAATAAGATAATATTAATATAATCTTTAAGAAAATTTTATGTATTGAAGAAAAAGTATTATGTTAAGTGTTCTAAAGATTAAATATAAAAAAGTGAGTTTATATAAGATAATATTAATTATGATGATTTAACATCAAATTGAATTTTTTTATTATTTCTCATTGTACATGCTCTAGTAGACCCTTTCTACCCATTTGGTTTAAGAACTACTTTCTTAAAGTTTTTTTAGTTGAAAAAGTAATTAAAAATTTATTATATAAAAAGTTAAAAGGTATTATATGAAATGTTGATAATATTTATAATAAAATTTAGTTAAAATTATTATTTTTTTCATGTTTAGTAAAAAAAAATTAATATTAAATTTTTTTTTAAAAAAGTTATAAAATAAATCTTACATTTAGAAGGATAACAAAAACTTTTTCATTTAAAGAGCGGGAAGAAAAAACTATTACTTACTAGAAATTGAAATAAGGGAGATAAAACTGAAAATGTCCAGCATACCTTTTGATAGTTATAAAATTGTGGTCCAAGTATCCTAAAACACCTTTGAATTTTCTTGAGTAAGGGGAGAAAGAATTTTCAAAGCTGATGCACCCTTTAAGGTGGAACCATACCAAACAACATAAAGAAGAGAGAAAAGAAAAATCCATTCTATTTTGGCGCCATATCCTACGAAGGGTCTGTTGAAAACTCCACTATTTACCACATCATTGTTTTTAGTAAGATTTAACGGAATGAAGTAACGGTGGGCATTTTTTGAAAGGTTGGGGACCACTTGTGGGACAAGAAGAAGGATAAGGATGAAGCTGTCAAACTTTGGAAATTGTAGGGACGACAGATGATTTTACCCTAATAATAATTAACAATTACTTTATTACTCTAGCTTGGGCAATATTTATAATATTATATTCTAGGGCTTTATTTTGTAATCATGCACGCAGCAGAAGGAAGAAATGCCTTTTCATCAAAGCAAACCCTTTCATGATCAATTGCTAATTTTTCAAAATAAAAATAAAAATAAAATAAAATAAAATAAAATAAAAAAAGGAAGTACAAACAAACAAACAAACCCCGTCATGATCATCTCATATGTTTCAAGGGGTAGCATTTTTTTTTTTTTTTACATTATGATTAAATGCCGGTTATTTGTACCACTAAAAAATTATAAGAGTCAATGGTTTATAATTTAAATTATAATAAATTATTAAAAAATTCTTTAAATAAGGGATAATTCAAATATTAACAACCCAGCATATCCAAAAGTTAGATTAATATAGTTTAGAATAATTTAAACAGCACTAAACATTTTTCATGTAAGAATTACCCTCTCAAATGTTAGTTATGGTTATTTAGGATAGTTGGATTCCTGATTTCTAACATAAAGAAATTCCTTTTGGTGAAATCATAGTTTTTTGTATTATGGATTTGATAATTTAAATGAAGACCTGTTTACCCCATTTGATAAAATCATGTTCTTCTTCTGCAGGAGGTGGAATTGATTCCCTTTTATGTTCACATGGTGGTAAAGATTAAACAATATATATATATATATATTGTGAATCTGTGATTAGAAAAATTTATTAAAAAATATTTTATTCGTTATTTATTTGAGAATCGGAAGCTTGGGAGTTGGGATGATTAATGAAAAATTAATAAATTAGGTTAAATTAATTATTCAATGGATTTTTCTTTTTCAGGAAGGCTGATATTCTTGGTTAGGTTGGTCAACCAAACCCTGTTTCGGTTTAAAAGTCAAACTTTTAGGAGAAAGAGATTGGCTGTTGCCAGGCCTAGCACTACACAACCAAAGGAATTGCAGTCAAAGATTCTGTTAGGCAACTGAACCCTACCAGCAATTCCAATCTTGGTATGATGTTTCAGGATTCAACATGTTATTCAACATCTTCTTTAATCACAGGACCAATGTTTCATTGACACATATTTGTTCTAATATTTGCCAGAAGCAGAATAAATTAATGTCACATTCAATCAACATATGAGATCAATATTTATTAGACAAACTTACAAAAATATTAAGTTAACAACATTTAAAATTAAGCCATTTTAATAAAATAACATAAGAAAAATACTAAAATAATCTCTTTCTTACTTCCAATTCTATTTTAAAAACTAAGATGTTTTAATATTTTCAATGAGAATTGCTGCTCATGTATATTACACTTACTCGATAAATAAAAATTTTACATTTTATCCAAAAAAAATATTTTCAATAAGAATTTATTAAAATAATATAATTTTAGAATATTTTTTCACTTAATTTATTGTAAATACGCTTATAACCACTTTTTGCTCGACATATAAGCAGTAAAAAACTTTAAAATGGACTAGATTTCACCTGAGAGTAAACCTATGTTTCCTACGTTACCTGTGGCATAAACATACTGAGTATCTATCAAATGACAGTGATAAATATTATCTGGTAAGCTACAAAATCATCTTGCAGATGGGACCATGCAACCATTTGATAGGTCAGAGCTCTCTATTTCAAGAAAGCTTGTCAGCAACGTTTTCCGGGAAGATTGACCCCTGGAACCACCAGAGCCTGATTTCTGACCGTCCTCGGTTCCTTTTTCTATCTTCATGGCATCTTGTATAGCCAAGATTATTTCTTGCATCCTCGGACGGGAATATCCATGCTGTTCAACACATTGGATGGCTACTTCAGCAATTCTCCAAATAGATTCGATTTTGACATGTTCAATTAGAAATGGATCAACCATGCTTGTCACATCTCCTTTCCGTATCAAAGATCTTGCCTACAAAACAAGTTATTTCATTGTTGGTATCATTTCTCCATCAAATAATTCTAGATAAAGTTAATGACAATTTAGAAAGTTTACCCAGTGAACAATATTCAATTCAGCACCAAAATCTTTAACTGAAATTGGCTTTCTTCCAGAGATTAGTTCCAAAAGAACGACTCCGAAACTGTAAACATCACTCTTTTCAGTCAATTGTTGACTTGCATAATACCTGTTACAGCTTAAAATGATCAGCTTAGCGCATGGGGAAGGAAAAATATGATAAACCGTGCCTAAAAGTTATCCCTTTCTTACTCAGGATCAAGGTAGCCGACTGTTCCTCGTGCCATACTTGATACATGGGTTAAGTCTTCTTCGGCCTGCCTTGAAAGTCCAAAATCTGACACTTTAGCTCTCATATTAATGTCTAGAAGAATATTGCTTGTCTTCACATCTCGGTGAATGATACTTGGGTTGCAACCAGTGTGCAAGTAATCAAGGCCTACCAAAACCTAAAGTTATGTTATATACTCCAAAATCAAGCATTAATGTACCAACGGATTAAAAAGTTAAATGCCATACCTTTTGCTGCATCCCCCGCAACTTGTAGACGCGAAAGCCAATCCAAGCGCTTCTGATTGATTGAACCTGACAGCAGATTATGTCATGGATTTTCAGCTGTTTTAACTTATACTTAAACTGACAAACAGCCAGGAGAAGAAAAAAAAAAAAAAAAAATCGAAGGAAAAACAGATTGGTTTCTTAGTTCAGGAGCAAACCATGTATGTGATCCCGCAAAGTTCCATTATGCATATATTCATAAACTAGCATCTGCTGATTTCCATCTTCACAGTATCCAATTAGAGGAACCAAGTTTCTGTGATGAATTCTTGAAAGGAGTGCAACCTGCAAGTATGTTACTTGAGTTAATGAACAATATGATGCAGGTTAATTTTTGTAAGATTTACCTAATACTTAGATTCTTATTAATTACCATCCAATATTTGGACCTTTTGATAATTGATGATTTCATGTCAAGGTAGAAATCATGATATTATTAACCTTTTAGGCACATTGGTCTTTGGATTAGTGGTCTATATGTAGCACATGGCAAATTGCCAATTTCCAATGATCAATAGTCATTATAGTTTATAATATAAATATTTTTATTTGTCGGATTAGTTCAAACCACTAACTACTTACTTCAGACCTCTATTCCAGACACCGTACTGAAGGCATCTTTATCTGTGTTCATTTTATTCTCCCCCTTTTTATGCCAATAGTGAGCTGTTTTGGGTCATTAAGGACGCTGAGAATTTAGGAATTCATTACGGTGGCTTCTTATTTAGTTAGTCTTGGTTTTCTGGGTGATTTTATTGTCTATATAATTTGCAGAGTGGCAGTGTCTTCATTCTAAAAATAAAGACCATAAAATAACAGTAGAGAAAAACTTGCATGTGAAGGAGTATGTCAAGGAAGTTAAAGACATATAGGCATATAGATGAATCATGAACATAACACTACCTCTGTCACAAATTGCTGCTGACTAGATGAATCAGCCATTATTTTGACTGCCACCTCTTTTCCATCCTTCATTTTGCCATAGTAAACAGAACCAGAACTTCCTTTGCCAATCCTCTTACTAAAATTATTGGTGGCATTTCGTAGCTCAGACAGTGAGATGCAGCATGCTACACCTTCATTAAGGAAATGCCCACCCCGTACAATTGAATAGGCTGCTTCAGAATTGATACTATGCAAGGAACCTAATTTAAAAAATGAAAAAAAAAAAGAAAAAGAAAAAAGAGTGAATGTTAAATGCTAAGAGCCTGACAATGTAAGATGAAAAATACTGTAAGTGCACACACCTTTTTCATCCCTTCTTTTATGAGACATTTTTCTACGCACAAATAGCAAGCTTCCCAAGAAAAGAACTAAGAGAACTGCAAGTGCTAATATTGAAGCTCCAAGTATCAACTTAAAACGCATATTTCTTTGTGCTCCCTTAATTAATCCAGGATTGTCTTCATACCTGAAAGAGAACACAAGTAGCTGTTTGAAAGTTTGGTGTGAAAAATTACATAAAGAAATACTGACTTTGTTTTCTCAGCATCTGTCTTAAGTTCTTTCTTATATTTATGATGATTATTATTCTTGATTGAGTATATTATGGCAGTCAAACCATTCTACTTTATTGTCTACTGGTTTTTCAGGTGGAATATATGCAGTTCACTTAAGTATCTTCACAAGGGAATGATCATACATCAGAACAAAGAGGTGAATCCTCAATTCCCTGGAAAATAAGTTAAACTGCTCGCAGAAAATAAACCACGTTTTTTTTTTTTTTTTTTGGTATTAACCTCCTGTTATCCGATAACCACATTAGCTCTGACTAATCTGAAATCGAGCAACGTGAGACCTCATAAGGGGGAAGCTCTCCTAGTGCATGTTTCTCTATTTACAAGACTCGAACTCAAGATCTTGCTTAAAGAGAAATAACCTCTTTCCACTTGGACCAACAGGTCATTGGTATAAACCACTTATCTAAAGCTTAATAAGATATGCCTTAAGAAGAAGCATACTGACCTGAAAACCACTTTTCTATTTAGCAATGCTTGGGGTATTTCACCAGTAAAAGAGTTGTTCTGTATGTACCTGCAAAAATAGAATCCCAGTTATGAAATATTTAATAGAAAATATTGGAGGGGGCACTAGGAAACCCAATCACCCAAGTTGGATCAATTGCACCATATTTTCACTTAAACTACATGAAGATTGAATTGTTTATCATGATAGTAGAAATCATTAAAATAAGACTGCCACTTACAGTTCTTGTAAGCTTGGCATACTTCCCAGGTATGAAGGTAGTAAACCAGACAGTTTGTTGTTCTCCAAATGTCTGCATGTGCATCAAAAGATGAGGGTTGGAAACAATGCCAATATTTCATTAGAAGCTCAAATGAGAATACAAATTCTATTAATAACAGCATAATCTTAAAGAGTATCTGTGGAATTACACTGCAAAGTGGAGAGCTTACACAATCCTTAAATTGATCAGGTTACTCATATCAGGAAGTGGCCCTGAAAGGGAGTTGCTGTCCAACCACCTAAAGAAGATGAGACTCATTCACTTGTTTGTGATAGGATGGCATAGATGCAGAAAATTGAGGTTTGGCATAACATAACAGCACTTACAGCTCTGTCAATTCCTCCATGTTGTTAAGCTCAGATGGAATTTGGCCCCCAACATTTTGTCTTGACAAGGCACTGTTCAGCAAGTCAATATAAATCAATATCTGGTGCATCTCAAATGGTTATTTTTGCAGACTTTAAAAGAATGATCTTCTGAATACTTTATTTCAGTATTAACTCTTTAATACAAAAGACGCATATACTGATTAAACTCATTGCTAACTTACTTCATAAATCAATTTCTATGCGGAATAATTGAATCATAATGGTCGCTGACAATAGCATAGAGTTAAATATTTTTTAAATGCAAGCGTTGTACTTTGGCAATCCATCAAACTCTCCCATGAATATATAGAATTATCAAGCCAATACCAACTTGTAATAGATTACATTTTTGTTATTCTTGGGGGTGTGGTTGAGCTGCAAGATACCCATTCCCATTGAGCTGGAACACATGGATCACCTCCTTCATTTGCCCAGGCACTTCCGGCAGACATGTTGCAAAAGGCATTGAGAACAGTCACTGTAGGGGAACACATGATAACGACACATCAGCTCAAGGACAATCCTTCAATATTACGTGATACTGAGCAACATGATTAAACTCTGCAAGTCAACTATAACAGACAATATAGTAGGGCAAGAAGGCTAAAAAGATTATTAATTTGAAAATATGGTGAGAATATCTTACCATCTTGCCAGTCAGTTTTTGCAGCAATCTGCTGGTATTTACTTATCTCAATTGCATTGAGGAGTGGCCCTCGAGTAGAATCACTGGTCTTGTGAAAAGAAAATGACAGAACAAAACTCAGAGTCACATTCATGTAGCTGGGTTCATAAAGTCTGTAGCTCCCGTTGGCATTCTCAGCTATATTTACTACTGCATTGCTGTAGTCAGGCGTGTAAGGATCACGCAGTTTAAATTTTCGGGTCTCATTTGGACCCAAATTCTCAATTTCAGCAAAGTATGCATAAGCTCGGGCATTTGCAGGAAAATCTTTCAGGTTTAATCTGTAACTTAGTACTCCTTTAGTGCCAACAACTGCTGTTTGCATAACTTTAACGGGTGGATATTCTTTCGTATTGATGTCTACATTGTTGGATGTGTTGATTCTTTCTGTGCCAGGGGCTACATCCACAAGAAAATTTTCTCTTTTAACAAGATCTGACTCCCAGATTCTGTCATATGGATCATCAGGGTACCTGTAAAACAGAGGACCATTACTACTAATGGCATCAAATGACTATTTATTTTGCAGTAGAACATGCCATCATACAAAACAATCTAAAATGATATCTTCAAACCAGATCAGTCGCTCTCTTTTAGCTTTGTCTATCAAAATTGTCAATTACGTCTAGCAGTTTGCATTCAGAACTGAAAATCATAATAACGGTGGCAACTCCTTCCACCAATCTATTGTCAGGTGCAGAGATGAAGATGAATTTACCTTACAGAATCCCTACTTAGAGCACCAAAGTTTACTCTTGCTGCTACTTTCAAGAAGAAATTATCCTCATAATTTGTGGCATACATGGAAAGGTTCAAGGGCCGCAACTCAAGAGTGGATATGAAAGGAGAACCAGTTGTTGCACAACATATGCAGACATCAATAGAATTCAAAGGTGCCATGATGATCATTTCAGACACATATACCCTTGAAGCTTCAAAAATTGTCACAGTTGCCCACTCAGTTGCATCCAAGTAAAGCTCAAATTTTGGGTAAGTTTCTTCATTTTGCAGGATTCCATACAGAAATGTTGCTCGAACCAGATACCGCCTTCTCTCTTGGGTACTCAGAGTGTAACAGTACTTCTTGTTGTCTATTGGGAAGTCTCTGCGCCGTCGATACTGCATCATCAAGTTCCCACCAGGATTCTCCACTGCTACTGAGTTTCCATAGCTCATAATACCCATGTCTGAAACCCATCTTAATCCAGTACTTGGGTCAGTGTAGTTACTTGTGCTTCCACAATCTATACTGATAAACTCTGCAGAATGAATTTGTTTGGGCATTAATACAAACACATGGTCCTCATTTGAATTAAAACTAAGTTCACACCAAGACAAAATCTCTCCAAAACCCATAAAACACAAAGATTCAGGAAGTACATACCTGAAACTTGGCTCAAAACAGATGATGCTAACCATGGATATATGACAAGAAACAGTGAGAGGAAAGCCATTGAAGAAGACCCAGGAAGAATAGTAGGTTCTTTTGATGTCCTTCTGGAGAGTAATGTAATTTCAGAAATTGCTAAAAGCAAGAAACTGTGACTGAATTTGAGTTCAGCATCTTTCCCACTTCACCCCCACTCCAACTTACCTTTAACTTTTTTTAATTGATGCGTGTGGACAATGTTGATTCAAATTCAAAGCCATTTCCTTTTCCCATTTAAGAATCTCTTTACCCGAGAAAATCAAAACCTGAAGCTCCCAACCCAAGTCTCACCTTTGCAATAATTGAACATGACAAACACTATATATTCAACAGATAAAAAGGTTATATTACCATTTCTCAAAAAAAAAAAAACAGAAAAAATTTTACTGTTCCCCATTCATTTATGGTGGCCAATCCTGCTTAGTCGCAATCTAATCTGTCAAATACTTTTTTTGCTTTCTACAGTAACTCTTTTTATTGTTTTTAGAGCACTAAAAATAGGACAACCAAACTCTGCAATATAAATTAAAAAAAAAAAAAAGAGTTACCATAAAAAAATAAAAATAAAAATGAAGAAGTCTGCTTGGAAAGAGAAGGTTGGCCATGCAAAAAGCAAATCTAAAAGGAAAAGGTGTTGGCATGCATGGTCGGCAATCCAGAGTATTTTATTATTTGAAGATGTTATCTTTACCATGTTGCTTTTTACCATGTTAAGTGAAATTGTAAAATTATGATTATAATGTAAAATTTAAGATTTATTTATATAAAAATCTTATAAATTGTAGTTACATAAAAATTTAATTATTTTTTTTATTTTTAATATTTAAAATTTATTTTTTATTATTATATTTATTGAAAGTAATTATCTTTTTTACTAAAAAAATTATAATAAATCTCAATTATGAAAAATAAAAAAATGAATAATTAAAATTTTATATAAATATGATATATAAAACTCGTTTATAAATAGATTTCTCCTCGTGACATTATATCGTACACAATTAATTTTGTTTTTAAGAGTCACATGTAGTATTATATGTATGTATTAATTTAATAATATATAGTTATTATAAATTTATAATTTTACATAATATCATAAGTGCATATTATTTTATTTTTTATACAATAAATATAAATATTTTATCGCTTAATTTTTTGTTTACTTATTTGCATGTAATAACAATTTTTTTATTTGTGTCAATAATTTAAGAAATTTAATATTAATTTTTTTATAAAAAATATCTTCAATTTAGATAATATAATACATAAATAAGGTGACTGAAAAGAATAAAAAAAATTATGGCCCATCATACAACACAAGATCCAAAAAAAATCTCTTTTCTTGTTAATTTAGATCAACCTGTCTCTAGCTTTATGAACTTTATAAAAAGTACGTAGATTTGAGAGAATTTTATCACTTTTTAAAACTGGTCCCCATTCTCCATTGCAATCTATGGCTACTTTACAGTTAGAAATTTGGACAAATGGACACTGTAATTAATCTTCAAATCATGTATCTAGTAAATGATGTGGATTGTTGCAACTTGGAATTCCGACTTTAAATGTAATAGTGTAATGTACATTCTTTTTTCAAATTAAATTCTCTTTGAAAATTGATCATTCTTAAAAAACAAAAGATTTTAGAAAAATATTTTTTTAATCACAAGATGTACTTGAATTTGAAAAACTACTTATTGTGTAGTCTTTTACCTATCAATTTTTTTCAAAAACACAAAAGAGGAGCAACATCTTTGCAAATGCAATTTTGGTACAATATTGTGCAGACTATATATCCCAAAACTGAAAAATAAATATGAATATTCTTTTAATCAATAAGATGTACTTTACTTGGAATAACCTCCTATTTCCTTCCCCTTCCTCAATATTTATCTCAAATTAAGTAGATTCAAAGAATATGTGCGTTTGAAAATAGTGTACAATGTTGTAATTGACAAAAGATTATTAGGATTTTCCTGTTGATAAATTCTTTGATATTTTAAAAGAGAAGAGAAAACGGTTGAATGCATTAAGAAACAAAATAGGAGAAACTTCTCTGCAAGTGCCATTTTTGTACAATTGTGTGGTGAATATCAAAAACTGAAAAAGAAAGAATTCCCAATTCAATGCTAGCGTGGGAACAAAGTGATACAATATATCTGTTGGGCCCAGAAAGGCCAGAACCTAGTCGTTTTAGATTATAACTATCACATTAATGAGCTCATTTTTTAGGTTCAAATTCCGGTTAAATTGAACTCCACCAAACGAACC